>VOQK01027188.1:0-11897 GCA_015052645.1 Benitochromis conjunctus
AAAGAGATAAGACCACACAATATGCTGGTCAAAAGTGGCAAAAACACATGTTCAGTCATGTTATTGATATATCTCTATAGCTCTCTCTCTCTCTCTCTCTCTCTCTCTCTCTCTCTCTCTCTCTCTCTCGAGAGAGAGAGAGAGAGAGAGAGAGAGAGAGAGAGAGAGAGAGAGAGATCTCTATATCTCTATCTAGAGATAGATATATAGATCTCTCTCTCTCTCGATATATAGATATATATTTATAGATATATATCTATATCTATAAATATATATCTATAAATATATATAAAAGAGTTGGTAAACTCTTTTATATAGATATAGAGATATAGATATAGATATGAAAGTTGTGTATTTATTCTTGGGAAATGGGTTGAAATTGTAACATTACATCAATAAAATGTAGTCAAGCCCACAAACAAAACTTCAGAACATGTATATGTTTTGATGTGAGGCAAACAAAATACCACTCACACACTTGATTCTTCTACCCCTCTTTTTGACACTGCCTTTTTTTCATGGACACATTTGTCAGCTTGTCACTTTCAATCTGTCACTTCTTTTCCTTATCATGGCCTCACATTGCGTTCTGTCTGCAAGTCTTGACACACAATGATGAAAAGGCGTTTTTTTTCGTGTTGGTAAACTCTTTGAAGTTGTTGCTGGTCGTCTGTAATGCAAAACCTTATCTCAACAAATAAAATTTGCCGCTACATGACAAACTGCCTTCATGTTCTGGGTGAAATGCCCTGTGGCATGCTAAAAAGATACATTAGACAAATTTAAAAGGAAAATAAAATACACATTTTGTTAGAAATAATAACCTAAGAAAAAGAAAAGAAACATTATGGCTTTGAAAAGTATTGAAAACTGAATCTTAAGCTTGTGGATCCCTCTGGATACAGAAATTAAACGATACATGGTGTGGCGGTGTGTTAAGGTTTTCAGAGGTATGCAGTCTCAGGCTGTTGTGTTCATTTGGACTGACAAATTAAGTGATCAATTACTTTATTACTTTGGGATACAGAGTGTATGTATGCACACAGCAGATGTAGTGAGAATCTTTTCTTACAGCGTACAGCAGGGGAATGAAATGCTGTGTTAAAGTCAAAAGGACACACTCGGGGGTGTAGGCTTCCCGTACTTAAACGGTAATATGAAAATTGTTCTACATGTGTCAGAGGAGCTCTGAGACAACACGAATAACAGTGATATACGTTTGAAGAGATGAATTACTCGCCATCCTCTATGCAAGTAAACCCACGAAGCCACTCTGACTCTATTTGTCAAAGCCTCGTCCTGTATTCTGAGTTACATTTATCTCTGTCTCCGGCAGAGAGCTTGTATATACACGAGTAAAGTTTAATTTCACACAGTGGCTTTCACAGTAATTTCCTCCCCTCTTGTTGTTTGCTTTTGGAGAAAAAAAAAGATACATGATAAATGTTAATGGCATAAAAGCAGTTTATTTTCCCAGAAAAGTTTAACCTCAGGTTAAACTTGACATTCTTCGTCTGGAATCCTTGGACTGTGCAGTTATTTATTCTACTTGAGTTACTTCTACTACTTGGAATTATCGTCAACTTTTAAATCTTGAGAACTATAATTATTTATGTAAGCTTGAATGAACAACACTTCTACAAGTGGTTTCTATTTCTTTTATCAGTGCAGATGTAAGTTCAAAGTAGACAAAAAAAACCCAACAATGGTAATAAACTTACTGAATTGAGTTCCATGAGATTTATCGAAGGCTAGTAAAAGCTAGACATTATCGAGGAGACATAGATGGTATTATTCATTGTAAAGTCACTAATATGTGTTTCTCTGCTTTACCTTTTCTTTTATCCCAACCCGTGACTCATATATCTGACCCAGACAACACAGCTGGCATCCGGACTCAGCGGTCAGGCTTTAACCGCCATGAGCAGAATGTGTACTTCCTGCCTATTCTAGTAGTTGACAGTGGGCCTCCCTCCCTCAGCTCCACTGGCACCCTGACCATTCGTGTTTGTGGCTGTGACACAGGTGAGTGCTACTGTATGAGCTGCACCATTACTAACATTATCATCACTGTCACCTTCTGCAGAAGCAGGAGTGCTAAAAGGTCATCTACATGCCAAACAACAAAATAACACAAGGGCATAAATTTGCATTAAAATGGTCCTCTACAGAGATTTCACACTCTTAAAAACATAATATATACACGATTAAAGACATTTTCTTTACAAGATGAGGCTTTGACAAACTGCTTGTGTTGAATTTGTAAAGTAAATGCTCCTTTTGTGTTTTATAATGCAGATGGCACTATCCAGTCCTGCAATGCCACAGCCTATGTAATGAGTGCAGCTCTCAGTCCTGGGGCACTTATAGCACTACTGGTGTGCATGCTTATACTAATAGGTAAGCAAGTGAATTTTCTTACAAATGTATTGAAGATGAATGGATGGCTGTATGATGGATGGTTGTATGGGTTCATTAGTTTGCTTTTTTGCAGTCATGCTTAGTTCGGCTTCTCCATCAGGACCACCAGGATCTGAGGACCCATTGAGATTTAATGGAATAACAGTGGGATCAACTAGTTTAAAGATAAGGTTGAAAACTGGGCCTAAAGACATTAATTCAAGCTCAGTGCCTTTTTTCATTAATTCCTGCAATCGTTTCCTTTTATTGGACTGACCAGTTTTATAATTAATCCATATTTTACGAATTAAATTGAAAATGCATATTTGTTAAAAACTTAAATGAGAGACATTAAGACAGATTAAAAAAAAAAAAACCACTTTGTTGCTGCTTTCACTAGAAGAAAGAGGCACAGATGACATCTAGTTTTGTGAATGACATCAAGCTACTTTGATCCCCGGAACACAGACTGTGATGGAATGAATGGGAGTGAAGTGGAGGGCGTCTCGAGAAAGCAAACATGCAAAAGAGCAGTCTCAGCACTTGGAATAGAGGCTTTAAATAGGCTCTCCAGAAATTATTGGATTTTTATAGAGCGACACATACACATGCGCACCTCCTAGCATACACATAAATGCATATGCTAACCCCCTCAGAGATGTTTGATATTGCCATTTTTTAAATTTTCATGAGTTACCTTCCTACTTTCCCCCTCTGTACGTGTTGGTGCTCCGCTCCATAGTGACAGCATGAGACCACAGCGCTGTCACAGTGTTTTGTTTCCCTCGCTCGTTCCTCGACACACTTTACATTGCACAGGAATTGAATGATGGATGATGTGACACTATGCAGACTCAACTGTGAATAACATCGCTAACTATTTCTTTTAAGAGCTTTTCTAATGAGAGTTGTTAGGACTCTGTCTCCATTAACTGAGCCATCTACTGCAGTGAACTTCAAAAGCAGAGCATCATTTATTCATCATGGCTTTAAAAGCCTCAACAAAATGTTGTGTACAAATCTAAGACTACCTCTGCTGGCTACAAAAACGTTTCTCTGTTATTGTGGTTATGGTACTCTGAGCAACATTGCATCCCCCTGAAAAACCTGAGTATGGCCTTTAAACTACTAAAAACCTCCATTCTGTGCATGAAAATAGACTGTACAAAATATTTTATTTAATGGGTGGCTTAGTGAACAAAAAAAATAGCAGTATGCAGTTTTTATTCTTTATTCCGATGGTGTAAGTAATCCATGCCATTCTCTTGCCTGTGAATGTGCCTCATATAAAAAGTGAAGGACATGCTAGGTTAAAGCGCCTACATTCTGCTAGTCATCGTGTGGACAGTCAAATCTCAGGACTGCAGGGGTTAGGATCAGGGGGATAAACACTGTTTTCACAACTATCATGTAGTGTGAATAACAACACTAGAGTGGGGCATGTGACAAGAATCGTATCACTTCAGCTGCACACTTTCCTCTTCTCCTTTTTCATACTATACCACATAACATGCTATACACATATACAAATTGCAGACCTATATTAATAACTCCACTCCTAGTAACTGCAGTGTAATTCGTTCTCTCTATGCAGCGTTATTGCGTGCACATCGTCTTCTCTCTCCCTCATATGCATATATACACTCTGACTGCCTAACCAACAAGCTAGCACTCTCTCCAGAGACTGGGCAACCTCTATTATATCAATTGTTGGGTGATGAGAAAAATGAAAACAAATTTCTGCCTAATTACCTTACGAACAAACAATCCCTCCATCAGTTCATTTATAGGCCTGATGTGATGAATCCATTTCACTGCGTTGCAGCATCTGCATGCATCTATTCCAATTACCTCCCATCTGCTTGTGATGAACTCCCGCATGGGGCCAACCAGCGCAGCCCAAGGGTAAATTAACTGTCTTGTCAGGAACGCTTATCGCAACATCTGTACACATAGGGACCAGCTTTGTATGTATAAGAGACAGCTATGCGCAGGTACATATGCTTCCTGCAAGAGTAAACTCTGTACATGGTGCTGAATTGAAATTTAGACATGCTAATCTCCTAGTTAAATATGTTTTCTGTGGCTTTCAATTCCAGCATCTGTATACCTAAAAGGTAAATTTCATTAAGAAGGTTTTTGAAAAGTGAGGCTATCGGATCATCTTCGCTTCAGAGTGCCACATAATAGCACTTACTCTTTAACACAGTTTACTGAAGAGAGGCTGTTCTGCACTATAGGAGTTCATAGTTTTCTACCGCCTATTACTCTTTTCATTAGGGTGAATTTAGAGTAATTGTCTTAGTGCTTGGTTAGTATGCATGGCAGTGTGTGCCACAGTTTACCACAAACCGTGACTCTTTCTTCAACCGCCTGGCAATTAATTTACCCGATTCATACAGGAGAAGAATAAACACAATGGCTACAGACGCCGCTTTCCCAGTGGAGCCCAGCAAACAATATAAGAAGAGAACAACTGTACATATCAGTCAGAGATGCTGAATAAAATCCAATTCAAGATCAGCAAAGCTTTTTAGTCTGTGTCACAGCTCTGTAGGCAATGAACCCACTGGGTGTTTCACTTTACAAATTAATTTTAGGGCATTTATACCAATTGAAAAACAATTACCAGGAACAGCAACAGCTCGTTGTATAGATCACATCACTATTATATTCTAATGTTGTGTAGTGTGTACTAAGAAATGAGATTGGGGGGAAAAAAGGTGAAATGTTTATTAATATAGTCTTATGCCCTTCAGCGTCACTTTGGAACAGTTCATTTTTTGTGCCCTTGTACATATTAATATACAAGCTTTAACATGTATGGATTTCCTGTACACAGCATTTCTAACATCCATATTTTGACTCTAAAACAATGTCACTATAGCTCATTTTCACAATGTATGAATGGGTATTCTGGGTTCAGGGCATCAAACAATATGTGCCATTCAGGACAGCACAGGCACCATTATAATTGATAGTCTTTTTATCTCTGTGGGCTTGTAGGCATCTGTTTTAGGCTATCTGTTCCAGAAGATGCATGATGCTTACTGCTTAATGATCTATCTGAATGTCCCTTCACTGGCATCCCTTTAGAGCTGTTGCTTATTGTGCCTGCTAAAAGGAAAAGAAAAAAAAATACTGTAGGTACAACAAAGCATTTTAGAGAACATGCCAGGCAACTTCTTCTCCCTTATTGAGATGATATTGTAAAACGGGAGAGTAGAATAATTAGCTTTCCATTTTAGAGAAAGAAACGATTCTGGGTCTGCAGGAGTGTTGTAGTAGTTGCCAATTTGTCAGCAATTTGCAATTGGCAGTGTTTTGTAATCAGGACAGTGCTTCCATTTATAATCTGGTTTTTGTGAAATATGGCCCTCAGACGCGACAACCATCGTTTTTCACCAACAAAAATAAACAACAACAGCGAATATGCATTAAGATAACAAAATACCAAAGAAATGAGTCACAAGCTTTTTTGATGCTGCTGTACAGTTCAGTTTTTGATCTACAGTAGACTTTTTTTGTAAACGTTTTTTTTTCTCCTTTTAATTTAATAAATGAATGTTAGTACAGTTGTATTGACAGGGACATCAGAATAAAGTACTTTTATCCTTGTCTTTCAGAGTATTTACAATGCCCTGTAGATTCATCTCTTTGCACATTCTTCTTTGCTAATAACCTGATCAAAGAGCAGCTAGATTGCTGTTTATCCCACTACTCAAAATCGAGTTGTTCATTATCTTTGTCACCCTCCCCAGTGTGCATCATTCATTAATAACGGGCTCTAATAAGTTTTTACCATCACTGTAAATGACATTTAATGTTGTTGCAAATCTGAGACAAATCTGGTGGAAGTTTCAGAGGGAAAAGTGCAGCCCTGAGGAAGGATGACGAAGTTAGAGGGTGGGTGTCTGAGCTAAGTGAGACTTGTCTAATCACAAATGAAAGCAGTAATTAAAACAACTAAGCTGAAATTAAAGCCAGATTGATTTATCTGTGCATACAGCCTTTGTTTTCCTCTCATCTCATTAGTCCATAACAGGATCTATCACAATTCTTTTTAATCAAGACTTATTTTTTACACATTTATCTCTCTTTCTGAGTGGTCTCCTCGATTTCTTAGCTGAAGAAACAAAAAAAAAGTCTTACTTTCACTTGACTTGGATGAGTATTGATATACAGATTGGTCTCCATTAAGCCTTTTGAATCATATTTCTGAGCAAGGCAATCAAGATGTTGAAAAATCAATGCTCATGCATTTGAAATGTAAAACTTGATAATATATTATCTTCCCCTGCGGTGCCGCTACCCCGAGAGGTGAAATCAAAGTTACTATGGGTGTAGTTAGAAACTTTCCTATGGAAAGTACTTGCAAATCCATCATGTGCAGCGCATGCTTGACATACACATTTAGTTTCAGTAAGGAGAAAGGGAACACGTAACGAGAAAAATTTATTGCAGAAACCTGAGCATGCAAAATAGAAGCATTTTACTCAGATGAAAAGCAACGCCATAGAAAGAAATCCCAGATGAAGGTAAGTAAGGAAGACCAGACTGCAAGGACCCTAGCCTCTGCCGGTGGAACGGAGTTAGCAGACGGCTGAAAAAGACTGTTTAAGATGAAGTGGACAATCCAGATGGGTTGAAGACGCGGAAGAGACAGTTGTGTGAAAGTCAGATTGACAGAATAATAGGACATGTTTTTAGAAAGGGCCTGAATATGTATGCATTTTATGTGTTTTTTCATAAAAAAAAAAATGAAAAAGGGATTCACTTTTTGCATGCAATATGTTTAAACCCTGACAAGTCTAAATTCATGCCCCCTGTACTCCATGTGATGGGAAACCTGTAAAAGAGAACCTGTTTTCACTTACTTTTTATCTCATCCATCCATTCTCGTTAATCTGTCACATTCCTATAGACTGAGTTTTACCAAAGTATGAGAATTCAATGTGTGGGAACACTTATGGATATATATGTTTGCTTGTAAATCTATTCACTGAATTGCGAAATGTTTTATTTTAATGTAGAATTACAAATATGGTCTCTTTTCACTTTCTTGTTATCTCGCTCTCTCTCCATCAGTTCTTGTTTTGCTGATTCTAACCCTGAAGCGCCACAGGAAGGGCCAGAGGATGACAGAGGACGAGGAGGACATGAGGGATAACGTCATCAAGTACAACGATGAGGGTGGAGGGGAGCAGGACACTCAGGCATATGACATGAGTGCTCTGAGGAACCTCTATGACTTTCCAGAGGCCAAGAGCTGTGACTCTGGCCCAGACATCCGCTCACTGCCACAGTGGATACAAGCTAAACGAGCGGGTGGCGGTGGTGCAGAGGCAGCTGCTGCGGCAGCAACAGACTTTTCCCTTTTCAAAGGCTACATACGAAAGAAGGTGGAGCAGGCTGATGCTGACCTGTCGGTGCCACCATATGACTCCTTCCAGACATACGCCTTTGAGGGCACCAGTTCACCGGCGCTTTCACTAAGTTCCATTCATACTCTCTCCACCACCTCAGAACAGGATTTCTCCTATCTGAGCGAATGGGGACCACGCTTCAGGCAACTGGCGGGCTACTACGCACCAGGAAACCCTGAGGAGGAAAGGTCCTAGCACAGCTTCTTCTCAGCAGAGACACTTTTAAACACCCTCTTCTTCCTCCTACTTATCTCTCTCCCCTTCTCGCCCTCTGGCAGGCTACTGAGATCAGAGCCAGTCTATGTACTCATTAAAGTCAGAGTACCACCTCTTTATCTCTTTAGCAAAATTCCCAGTCTCAGACTTTGAACTCCTTTGAGAAAACTTCGAGAGTTTTTTTTGCTTTCTTTTTCTACACTTGTTTGTTTTTTCTCGTTTGTGAGAGTTTTAAGATTTAAATTCAAAAGCTCTGATGATGATATGGAATAAGGAAGAGAATGAAGGATATCTAAAACTGCTGTTTAATCGTGTGCAAAGAGAGAATTTGTTTCTCTCACGAAATAAGAACATTTATTTTAAGGTAAAAGACTGACTGTCAGTATTACATGGGTGGGGTTAAACCATGCCAAGGTAAAGTGTCATGTATTTATTTGATGCAGGAATATTTATGTATTTATTTGTTTTTATGTATTTATTTATTTATTTACACCATGCTCACTATGGTAACTACAAGAGCGAACTCTGCTAAAGTGTTAATGAAAAAGTGAGGGGGAAAAAGGACATCATTAATCAAATGAGGCAACATGGACGGAAGAAGAACTGCATTAGCAGGGGACTCCACACAATACCAGTGAAGAGATGACATCTGGGTCATATAAAATTACATTCTGGAAAATATTTCTATTTATTTTCTATGACCACTTTTGTAAAGTAATAGCCAACTTCAAACAGATATACGAAAGGCAAAGGAAACTAGAACAGAGGCAACACACTGAATAATAGAACTGCCGAAGAAAACAGCTGCCAGTTTAGTCGGGATGGCAAAGACTGATGCACTTTTGCTGTATTTTAGTGATTTATTAAAAAAAAAAAAAAAGGAGGGGGGGGGTTATGGTCACAAACTGAGAAAAAAATGTGTGTTAATCATTTCTTATCCTTTCCACAGCCATTTTTAAGGCAATAAGGCACAAACCGCAACAGTGATTTAAGTCGAAACAAAATGACTGTTTTCCTGGAATTGGCTGGTGCCCAGCCTTGTCCTACAGGGAGCCAATCTTTATTCCAGATTTGTGTGTGAATGTGTACAATATGTTCAGTTTATTTCATATCCTGAGATGTTTGATTTTGCTTTTGACATTTTATTTCCTTTGGGGTAAGGGGGGAGAACAGTTATGTCTAATTAAAGAGAGTTTTATGGGATAACGTGATTAAGGAAGTGGTCACATCCACCTGGTATCCACAGCCTTTTCAGTGTTGACCTTAACTTGCAAATGTATGGAAAAAAAACAAATAAAAAAAAGCTAAATAAATATTTGATTTTTGGGTAAAAAAAACGACATCTCGTTTGGTGCAATAAACTAAATTACTCAGTGAATTGCTTTGTAATTGAGATCATGGAGATAAAGTAAATAGAGCATCTCTGTTACTAATTATTGTTTGCCACTTGTTTGCTGAAGATGTCTGCTGAATTATGAATAATTGTGGAGCTAGGTTTTGTTTACACCAGGGGTAGATTCAGAGAATCGTCATAGATGGAAACAAACAGACCATATGACAGGCCACAGCCACACAAAGACTCTCCTCTCAGCGTGTATCCCTCCTGGCTGCCTTCTGCCAAACTACAGTAATTGTCGAAGTCACCAGAGGATGCGGAGGTATATGAAGTTGCTTTTATCTTTCTGACCCGCTGCTAAAATGGCCCTTCAGACAGTGGCTTGGATTCACATTCAACTCTTTTCATAACTGGGTTTCAAAGAAATGTCAGCTTTTTTTTTTCAGTAGCGCTACTGTATCCACTCATAGTTTGCTGAGAAGTGACATTGAACTACGTTTCAAACATAACTTATCCATCACTGCTCGACAAAAAAAAAAAAAGGTTTATCCAGACTTTTACTCTACAAAACTGAAGTGACAGCAGCATGACAAAATATATGCTCCCACACTATTTTACAAGTACCGGAGTGATGCCACAATTAGCAGTACAACTTGATCTTTTGTTGTTGCAGTTGCAGAATAGTTACAAATCTTTTTTTTTCTCTAGTTATTTCAGTCACCATCCAAAGAATTCTGTAATTAGCATATGAATGGACAGTCTGTAAAAATTGTGCACAGTAATTAAGTTATGTTAAAGAAGAAACTCAAATTGATTTCACAATTTAAATCACATTTTACATCCTTGGCTTCATCAATATGCATTGTACTCTATTATACTGTATTGATCCATACTGCATCAGTGTTTGTATTTATTTGTGCATCTGTGCCAAGGAGTGGTTGGCCATTCATTATTAATCATAGCTTTTAGCCTAACAGCATTTGTTCACTGACAAGCAAATGTCATACGCTGGATGGATTTATACAAATGTAGGTCAGCATGAGCTCCCTACTCACAATCATAAAGGCAGGGTTGAATATAAATGTTCTTTTAAACAAACTATGTAGACCACAATTTTGTCTAGGTGGCCACAACCTGCAGTCACAGAGGTCACGTTACTAATGTTGTAAAAGCTGAGGTTGAAGAGCAAGCACATATTTGGGGGAAAGGAGCTCCTCCAATCACATCTATACATCAGCGCTTTCTATGCAAACGAGCTTTTCATTCATCTTTCATCACCGTCTAAGAAAGTGTCAATCTGTGGCGATGACATGAACATGTGAACATATGAATGCATTGCCATAAATCAGAATATCCCCCCAACTCCAAGGGCAGCATGAGGCTAGTCATTAGTTATGTAGATAGATGGCTGGTGATTGACAGTTCTCCAGGGGGATAGCTGTGTGCAAATTAAATATCCTCTTCTCTTTGTACTTGGCTGGGTAATGACAATTGATTAAACATTGGGGAAATATGAATGTGTGCTGCTGAAAATATCAATCACACATAGCCTAATAGCTGAATAGCATTTAGGGTTTTTTTTTCTTCTCATGCATTAAAAACAAAGCTTTCACCTTCAGCATTATAAAAACAAATTCATTTAGCTAAAATGCAAATACACTGCATAAGCAAACCGGACTACAAAACAAATGCTGCACTCTGACAAGGTGAATTAATAAAGTGAGATGACTATAATGGATAGATGGCCACTCACTCTTTACAAAAACTGAACTCAGATAGAAAATTGTATGTCTTTTTCTTCACAAAATGACACCTTTTCCATGGGCAGAGAACCATTTCATTCAGAGATTAGATAATGACCATGACTTTTCTGTTACGGTCGTGTGACAGCGCATTGCCTGGGTCTGCAAAGAAATCATTCGGTGCAAATCTGAATCAAAAACACGGGTCCCATTTATTTGTATAGCATATTCAAAGCTCAGAATTAAAATAAATTAAAAGCTTTGTCAGATAAAACACACAAGACATAATGAATCATAAAAGTAGGACATGATGGGTATAAAAAATGATAAAGAAATCAAATTACATCCATTTTCTATTCTACTTCAGGTTCTGACAGAGCACAATCATTGACAGCAAGCATTTGGGGCGAGGCAGGCTGCAATCTGGACAGGTTTGTCACATGTCTAAATCACACAGAAAAGTGGCCAATTATAAATCTGCTTCGGCTTACCTGCGTGCCGTTGGACTGTGGGAAGAAACCCAAGCAGGACAGTGGATAACACGCAGACTCCACGGTGAAAAGCACAGTATTCTCAAATAATTCATTTTCAGTTTGAGGCAACACTGCCACCATCACATAAAAATGTGTAAATTTTTTTAAAGAGATTAAGATAATATTGATTCTGGCATTGCCCGAGGTCCTTGGGCAGATTCCACTATCTTATACAAAAGTCCTAATGGGAAAAAGCTCAGTTACCCCTTCTTTGATTTTAAGTCTTAGATAAGTAAACACAGGC
>VOQK01027193.1:7742-17937 GCA_015052645.1 Benitochromis conjunctus
AGTGTCATATTCCTATTGACTCTTTAGAATGATTTATTGCTGAAGTAAAGTTTAATATTAAAATGGTTTTAAAAAGCCAAAAATGTCAAAATGTTATTGGCATGAAAAGTTTAACTCAACGGTTCTTGTTTTTACTTTTCACAGTACACACACAGCCAGTCACTTGTGTTGCCTGCAGTCCTACAGATGAGTCTCTGTTTCTCTCCTGTAGCCAAGTAAGATACTGATCAGCGTGTTGTTTGCATTCTTGTCGCAGAGGTTTATTTGTTGGACCGCAGAGCTGCAATCGTTCAGATAAACTCAACTTCTTCTTGTCACCAATTCTTTAGGACGGCCGTGTGTTGTTGTGGGACAGGAGGAAGCCCAACAAACCTGCATCAAGAATAGGTAAGCTACTTCACCAAGCTTTGATAACCACTTTTGGCAAACACTACTGCAATAATAGTGGAGATTAGTAATGGTAGAGCTGCACAAGAAATTAATTATGACAGAGTAAAATTTGTTCCAAAACAAACAGTTAGGTTTACAAATTTATGCCAGTTCACACACTATGCAGCAGTCATTCACTCTGCAAATGTGTCTGTGTTAAAGTAGGAGTATGTACTAATACTTACTATAGAGTTGATATCTCCAAATACGCAGCCATGACCAAAGTAATCAACCCAAATCCAGAACCTTAACTTTCGCCCATAAAGACGACATTTGGCGACTTTATCTTTCCCCTGAATGATGGATTTTGACACCTCAAAACCCATGAAGATGTGATTTGATGACCATTAGAGTAGTTTTCAGGTTTTTCCAGAAGTGGCTGCACAGGCAGAGAGCACCCTCACTAACTTTAGATGCAAATTCAATCATTTAGTTCTATTAGGAAGGCATGAAATATGACTGAAACCTCTCAGTTCACAGAAGAGCTTCAAGGATTACTCCTAGTAGGCTTCCAAGGGGTAAAGAGTTAAAAAGAGTGCTTCCAAAACTTTGGAAGTGCTCCATAATTACCTAACTAGGTACCTAGTGTTTTATTTTTGTCTGGATGATTAAAGAAGGTCTTTGTCTTGTTGTTTCTGGAATCTTTTTATAGGCTGTCTTGGAAATATGTCTATGTCTATGCTGTACAGGATATCCTGTGTAAGTAATGAGAGATGGCAAGCGCATTCTCAGTTTTTGTTTTTGTTTTGCCTCACATGTAGAGTCTCTTAGCTGCTCCCCTACTTCTCTAGCTTGGCACCCTCACCACAGAAGTACAATTGCTTTTGGTAAGACGCTGTATCTTGTTATCGAGTCACATTTGATTAAGAGCTGAGTTTAATTGAGAAAAAGTTGAGTTCTTTTTTTCTTTTACATTCTCATCACGTGTCAGGCGATGAGCTCGGCAGGGTGACCGTGAAAGATTTCCTTGGATCGGAGCCGTCTCAGGTGGAGAACGTTCACAGCCGCAGAGTTAATGGGCTGGCCTTCTCCACACACAGGTAAATGTAGAGTGTGTCACAATCTCACCTTTGGCTTTATTGCTCTTTTACAATATTCTGACTTCTTTTTTTTCTTCCCAGCACCCCCTTGCTAGCCTCTGTTAGTGATGACTGCAGCGTTGCTGTTATGGACTCTGAACTGCGAGAAATGTGAGTGCTTGCACTTCGTGCTGAAAGCATTTAGTTTGTTGTTCCATTATAAACATTAATCACATATTTGTTTGTAGACTCAGAGACCGGCGGCACCAGGACTACGTGAAAGGTGTGAGCTGGCTTCACAATGGTTCCTCCACCCTCACGACAGTAGGCTGGGATCATCTTGTGCTTCACTACAAAGTGGGTCCAGCTGATGGCATTCCCAGTTCCTCTTCTTAGACCCATCAGTTGGTAATGCGCTGAAGGAAAGCAACGTTTTCCCCTCACTACCTTCCCCTCATTCCTGAGGTGTATCATGTTGCAGAAAATGAAATGGATTGAAAGATCTCACTGTAATTTAGCCCCCGAAAACCGCACAATATTGGGAATTCTGCTCTCCTAATCATGGTTTTTGTGCATTACTAACATAGAGAGCATAAAAAAGACCTAGCCTACCTAGTGATGAGCGTTTCTGCTGTCGCTATCTTGGTTGCAAAAATGGACGCGCTACAGAGGGGCGGGTCTGACTGAAAATGCTTAGTCATTGGGTAGTGACGTGATTGACACGTCGTTAGCCATTAAGTGAGCTTTTGGAGGGTATAGGAGGAATTCTATTGGGGAGTCTTTTTGCAACCACAGCTTTTGCCCTTGGGTGGTCTTCAGATTAAATGTAGGCTTATAGCACTTTTTCTGGCCAGATAGCTGCGTCCATATTTTTATACTCTCTATGACTACTAATCACATCACAGCCTCACTATCCACTTCTTTCATACTGTATAGTTTGTCTTTGTGTAACTGCATCAAAGCAGCATATTTGTATTGCAGAATTTTACATTAAAGGTAACTTAATGTTATCAGTGGCGTCATTTTGAGTGTTCTTTGTGTTTACTGAGATCAGGTGTGATAAAACTGTGAGGTAGTGGGAATAAGAAGAGTTTTCAAGGATACACGAAGTGCAATCAATAAGTTCCTCTTCCCTGACAAGCCATAAACCTTAACCCCCTCCTTCAAGGTCATGTCCTTGTGTACCGCTTCCAGCACTGCAGCTATTTTGGAGTTGATTCCTGGAATTCCTGTTGTCTTTTAACTTGGAAGTTCATTTTGTGGGAAAGGACAATAGTAGAAGGAAACACAACTTGGTTGTGAGATAAAGTTTTTATTTGAAAACTTTCACTCACAACCAAGAATGCTTACCATGGGAAACCTCAGGATGTGACAGTACAACTCTGCACTGACAGTGACTGTGCTTTACGCAGTAAATATAGAAAAAAACATGACAAAAATGCTGCTTGTTATATTCTTGACGTCAGACCAATCACTCGTAAATCGTACACATCTAGAATGGTTCATTTGGTGCAGAAGACATTTCAACACATAATGGGACTTTGGTGAAGCATCTAAAAAAAATAGAAGCAATGGTAGCCCTGGAGAAGCAAAGAAGGAAACGATCTTGAGTAGCATAGTAGCTAAATTTAAATTGAGTATGGGTGGGGGTTTTTTTGCTTTTTATTGGCAGAACTTATTTTATTGGTGGAACTTTTTGTTCACATCCCCTGTAAAGATAAACCACTGTGTTGGTAAGGGTGTGGCTGAAGCAGACCCCAGTCATTCACTAACAGTGTCAATGTGTGGTCTGATGTTGTAGATAATAACGATCTATAACTTTTGGTACACTTAAGGCCTTCCATGCCGGTCTGTTAAATCACATGTGCTTTGACATGTTTTGGTTATTCGCGACGACAACAACAAAAAAAACACCTAATAATTAAATCTGCTGAATTTCTTTGTTAGCAGAATCTTGGAATTAATTGCTAATGTAATGCTACTTGGGACAACTGAAAGGGGAAAAAAAACAAAACTTATACCAGTTCTTCAGCCAGCTTGTATCATTCTTTAATACACAAAATCTCTGTTTGCACACAAGCTCCCACACGATCTGGAGTTGGCACACAGGTTCTTCATGGGGCCCTGACGGTTCTTATTTATATAAAATATAATGAGGTCATCGTGTTGCCTAGCAGCCACCTGACAATGTGGCACAATGACACATTTGTAGCTTTTATGCACCTACAAGAGTCTTATAAAAGTATTGTATCATTTTAATTTCACAACAGTAACACGTAATTTATATCCCAAAAACTATGCGTGACATATTATGATGATGTCACACTGTCTAGCAACCACCTAACAACAAACTAAAACCACAAACTAAACAATACTGTAACCTGGGAATGTACTAGTATCTGGACTTACATTCTGAGCCACAGCTAAAAGCTTTAATTACCAGGATGCAAATCACTGCAGCGTATCAACTTTTTCTGGAAATGGGGTTCTGTTTTATACACAGGAAAGAAAACCCGCAATGCCATTCATTTAAATACTCAGCTACTTGTTAAATTTATTTCCTACTTAAAGAAACCCACGAGATAAACATCTTAATTTGACAATTTTCTATATACAATTTTAACATGTACATATAACTACATCTTGCATGTCCAAATGTGATTTTCATATCATACAAACTGATATATCCATCAATAACAATGTATACGTAACTAGATGAACACTTTTTACTGTAGTGGTGTAGAAAATCCTATACAAACCATAAAGGATTTTTTGGGATAAATAAATGTGAGAATCACACTAGACCTCTGCTACTTTGCTCCATAAGACTTTCATAATCGAGACGTAACAGTGAAAGAACACTTCCCATTATTTGGCAGGTAATTACAGCATGAAATAATAACAGTTGTGCTCCAAATTACTATTTTTTACAATTACAATTTCTCATTGTTCTATAAAAGACTTTTTAAAAACTTTTGTTACTTTTTTAAATTTTATTTCAATATTAATGGAGTTTACCTATACAATGATATTACCCAAAGCTATGGTTACATATAGCAAAATATAGCTCAAGACTAAATAATTAGCAGCAACTAAACAAATGTTTAAAACGTTCTTTCTGACTGTGACACAATGGAAAAGAAAACACCATTTGACAGTGACCGTGTCGTGTTCGTCTTTATGACTCGGCAGTCCTTTGTCAACAGGCATTCTTAACATATTTGCTACCCACTAATGCGTAAATAATCTGTGTGAATCCTTCTTTTTCAGCCGCGGTACACACTGCTGCTCATAAAAGGGTAGTTTCACACACGTTGTGTCCCAAAGTCTGTGTTGAAGATCCCAACATGTCCAAAAATCCAAAGACCTTAAATAATCCCCGCTACTCATGATAGGTAATAGGATTTTTGGTTCCAGGCCGAACTGTGAAAGTCATACCATGTTGATATTTAGACTTCGGTCCATTGCTGAAAAGAAGAACACATTATGTATGAATATATTAGCCAACCAGTGAGTTTTGGCATCTTAAAAAGTCAATGTCTGACATTTGAGCATTGACAGTCTTACCTGGTGAAAACATTTGCTGCAGAGTTATCCGGATATTTTTTGTCCACTTTACGCTGCAGCTCCCTCATGTCCAGAGTTGCTGCTTTCTGGTGATATTTGGTAGTTGGGGATTTGAGTTGGTCATTGGTCTCCCATTCATCAGAGGAAGGTTCTACGTCTTCCTTTTGGTGGGACATTTTGGGGGCCATTTCCTCCAGCTTCTTTTTTAGGATGCACTGGAGATCAAAATGTCTTTGTTCCAGAGTGCGTGCTGGCTGGGTGGAGTCTGGCTTGGGTTTTACCTGAACTTGTGCCTTTGGTTGGACATTAGGAGGTGGGGGGTTCAAAGGAGGAGGTGGAATTGAAAATGTAGGTGCTGCTTTCAGAGGAGGAGGTGGAACTGAAGCTGTAGGTGTTGTCTTCAGAGGAGGAGGTGGAACTGAAGCTGGAGGTGTTGTCTTCAGAGGAGGAGGTGGAACTGAAGCTGGAGGTGCTGTCTTCAGAGGAGGAGGTGGAACTGAAGCTGGAGGTGATGTCTTCAGAGGAGGAGGTGGAACTGAAGAGGGAGGACTTGCAGAGGGTTGTGTCTTATTCAAAGGATACTGAACTGAGGCAGGAGAAAGAGAGGTTACAGGTAGTGATGGTGCCTTTTTTGTGGGAGGGTCCGGTGGAATGATGGAAGGTGGCAGGTCCATAATCTTGCTTAAATCATCAAACTCTGGTGGTGGGGGCAGTAATGGCATGCTGAACCCATCTTTGCTGCCCTCAGGTTGTGGAGTCTGAGACAGTGAGCTGCTTTGATATGCATTTTGTCTCTCCTCTGCTTTTTTGCTAACAGTGGGTGTTTCTATGATCCTGCTGAGAGCTGGACTGATAGATGGTGCCTGACCATTGACCAGTGCATGACTGCTTGAAGTTTCACGAGCATCATTTGTTTGTGGACGGTCTACTGGATTGAAGGATTTTGGAGTCTCTGGTAATATTTTTTCTGTCGAGTTTACAGCTAAAGAGCCAGAACTTAGAAGGTCACTTGAGTGAATACTTGGCTGCTCATTGTTCTTTCCACTGTTTTCCCGTGACAGAGAGTGCGTCGTTCTGTGTTTCTCTCTTTCTTTAGCTGCCTTTAGAAGAGCCAGCGGAGAAGCTGCATGTCCATCTCGTGCTCCGTGGGTTTCACTTCCTTTCAGGTTACGTAGTTTATGATCCAATATCGGACTGAATTTCTGGTTTGAATTTTGATACCGTCCAGGTTTGACTGGGGCTGGACTTTGGTACTCTCTAGAAGTTTCTCCTTTTTGACTTTCTGCTTTTGGACTTTGGTTCTCTCCAAGTTTGTCCTTGCTGGGCCCTAAATTAATCAGAGTATTGCCAACTTTATCAAGCTGTAGCGACGTCTGAGGCGGTGGCTGTACTGGGTTGTTTTTTTCTGGCTGCAGTGAAATTGTTTCTGTTTTAGCCTCTGCCTTAGTCTCTGTCTTAGTCACTGTCTTTTGCTCAAATGGGGTAGATTCAGAAGGTTGGGCAACTTTTAAATTCTCCTTCAGCTCCTTTACATCATTGGGAACTGGTTTAGAAAGTGTAGCCGCTTTGGGAGCATTTCCATCCACCTGGACAAGAACAGGGACAGAGCTGGAAGATGCAGAATCTTCCAGGAGTAACATGTGCTTAGGTTTGTTGTCACGGTCTTCAAGCACATTGAAAAATGAGGTCTTAGGAGCAGTGTAAACCTTTGGTTTGTTTTGGGGATTGAAGGTGGACAATGTGGGTGTCTGCACAGGGGGTGGTGGTGCAGGAGTCTGTGGTGGGGAGTCAGAGTTGGAGACTGAGGAAATTCTAATGGGCTTTGGAGGAGGTTTCTTCTGAGTCTTCTGTTGCCTTTCAGTAGGGGGCTGTGGGGCAGCAAATTTTGGATGCTCTGGAACTTGAGCTGATGGCGGACTAGAGATGGGTATGGATGATGCAGAGCCAGTAGAAGTGGTAGATGGAGGCTTTGGCGGAGCCATTGGTGGTGGTTTTGGGAAGAATAAATCCTTTGATTCTACTGAAGGAGGGTTTGGTGCGGGCATGGAAGGAGGATGTAGGGTGTTTATGTCACCCAGGAAGTCTGGTGGAGGGGGAATCCATACACTTGGAGGTGGTGGAGGTGCTACAGAAGGAGGAGGGGGAACAAATATTTCCCCTTTATCAAGGTTAGGCACTGAAGTAACGGAGCCATTGGACAACAGATCTCCACCAACTGTGGAAGAGAAGACAGGACAAATGAGAAAAGTTCAATGCAGAAACAGATACAGTATTCAAATATGCAAGAAAAACTTGCTGCCTAAATAACAGACTAAAATTGAAATCCTTCTGTTTTATTTAAACAATGCAACAATTCATTTGTGCACATAATATGCAATAAAAAGCATATTATCTCAAGAGGCAGCAAAGATTATACAGACTATAAAGAATAAGATAATTCTTTATAAAGCTTTAAATTCTACTTTCTGACATAAATTTAGAATTGTTAAAAAAAAAAAGAAGTAAATGGTTTCCACTTATTATTGGGAATGCTAACACTCCCATTATGTAAATATATTTGCCATCTGCTATGACCGTTTGGACATTTTCAGGGGGAGTTATTGAGCAATGCCCGAGCAAACATTTACCTTCTCTTTATTCTAATTGCTGTGATCCATCAACAGAGTATGAGCGCCACAAGTTATGTGGACTTTTTAAGAGTCTAATTAATGGGATTCTTTGCCTTTTAGTCAAGTTAAACCTAAAGTACATATTGGAGGGTAGCTAGATGCTCACCTGAACCGTTGGTCTTTGGACCATTGACAGGGGGGAGGAGAGGGACTTTCGGTGTTGGGACAGCAAAGCCTTGGAAACTGTCAGAAGAGGGCTGTGAGGGAAGAAAATTAAACACCATCAGACTTGATCTTTCAAACCCCTTAACACAAGAGACAAAGAACAACAATAAAGTTGAGATAAGGCCACATACTGTAGCCTGTATGTACAGAGATTTTTTTTCTGGCAAGTATTTGGTCTTGAGGTGAACAAACCAGTTCTCACTTATAGCAGCTCTCAGTGTTCCTTGAAAACAGGTTGGCCTGTCCAATGCTTGCAGCATTTTTAGCGTCAGCAGAACAGAAGCAGCTGCCAAAATCATTTGAATGTGCTGTTACGTGAAAATTCTATGATGGTGGTTCACAGTGCCTTATGTGCACATAATTAAGTGCTAAATATGTTAGACTGCTTCGCAGCAGCTTAAGTTCATACATAACCTTTAGGCTTCTTCAACATAAAACAGCTAGAGGTTTAAAAAAAATAAAAGAGAACACGTTTGCATACTTGAGTGATGAGAAATATTTGGTGAATCAGAGGATACACCTATTATTCATCACATTGTCTAAGATGGGCCTGGCTGAGAAAATTGAGTGTTACTTAGATACATGGGTGTTGTTGTATGTTGTAGGCAAGAGGGGCAAAATAGAGGGAGAGGTATGGGAAGTGAGTTGCTGTTCTCTCTACGACACCAAAATAAACAGAGACTGTGTTGACACAATACAAATTCAAGAGACTTGGAAGGTTATATGTCCTTCAAATGGGCAGATAATCATTCCAGGAATACATAACAGCTGTATCCTTTTGATCTTAGTCTGCAGCAGACCATTTGAGGAGGAAAGCAACAAGCAAACGGCAGTCTTTTTAACTGGACTCTGTTGATTTATGCCCTAAGAGCTTCCCTTATACGGTGTTTCAGCCATGCTGATTGTATGCAGTAATGAATTAAATCAGTATCAATAGATAAGAATAACAATCATCAGTTTCAGGCAGCTGCCGTCTTAAAAGATATATCACACCTTGAATAACTCCCTCTTTTGCTAATAATCCCAGTTGCGTAGCTATTTGGAAAGGTATGAAAACTGCATCACGAAGCGAGGGCGTGCCATTAAAGTCAGCGTATGATCCAGTTTGATACCATCTCGCCTTTTCTCAGCGCTATGACTCACGTTCATCTGTCGCAGCGCTCAGAGCTGTCCTGCCCATGTGCTGCAGGGTGTGCCGCATCCACATGCCACAAACACATTCACAGAACACTCCCAGAAAACGCTGAGGTGTGTGAACCAAGTGCTCCGATGAGCTTTGCATTTTTGTCTGCACCATGACAATGCGATGGGAGACGTGTGGTTAAGTGAATCGTTCCGAACTTCAAAACTTACCGAAATGTTTTAAAAGCACAATATTAAAAAATATATATTCCAGACAACAGTTGCGCATCTTAAATAATTTGCAGGAAGGCACATATAAAGGACCCAAACTAGTCACTTTTATCTTTATCTAGACCAGGGGTCTCCAACTCCAGGCCTCGAGGGCCGGCGTCCTGCAGGTTTTAGATAACACCCTGGGTCAGCACACCTGAATCAAAGGATTAGTTCATTAGCAGGCCTCTGGAGAACTTCAAGACATGTTGAGGAGGTCGTTTAACCATTTAAATCAGCTGTGGTGGATCAAGGACACATCTAAAACCTGCAGGACACCGGCCCTCGAGGCCTGGAGTTGGAGACCCCTGATCTAGACGTATTTAATCAATAAGCTTATTGCATTTTTTAAAAACAAAATCTTACCATGTGAGTTAGCTAGTGACTGGAAGGTTAAAGCAGTAGCATCAAATGTGAAGTGAACCATGAGCTTTAACTACAAGACTAAATTGTAATTGACTTATGGCAACTTTGTGCTGAATTGGCACCTTTAGCTTTTGTGTGCAGTGTAATGTAAGAGCGTTGATCTTTTTTTCTGCAAATTACCTGTCGTGACAGCATCACTGTGAGATATGCCGTTTTTCATAGTCATATTGCATGTCATTCTAGATGTGAGCATTATCACTCCTCACTTTTACTTTTACTGTGCGGACCATGGCACACATCAGATTGCACAAGTAAATAAACTCTTTAAACACTAAACTGTCAGTTATCAGTTCATTTGCATCTGCAGGCACAGGGTTTGAGACTGCATAAAATGGTGAAGCTGTTCACATGCAAAATCTTATTCATTAAATTCCATTTCATGTAGTGTCAAATCACAACAGTTGCCTCAAGGCGCTTTACATTGTAAGGTAAAGACCCGACAATAATACAGGGAAACAGAGAAAACCCCAATAATCTTATGACCCCCTATGGGCAAATGGTTTTGCAACAGTGGGAAGGAAAAACTCC
>VOQK01027193.1:35752-38252 GCA_015052645.1 Benitochromis conjunctus
TTTTTTTTTTTTTTTTTTTGTATGTATCAGTTCCACGGTCAATTGGCCCATAGTTTCTGTGATTTTTATTTAGTCTTTTAGGCTAGTTTCCATTCATATCTTTTATGTTTCATTGTACTAAATACTGAGTAATGGGTCTCTTTTGAAATGGATTCTGCTGCATTTGGATCTGGATTGTTTATGGCTTGTTGAACGTAACTGTATTTAGCCTGTGATTGCATGTTTATTTTATCAATAAAAGTGTGACTGTGAATTTGTGTGAAATCCTTTCAAAAATATAAATTAGGCTTGTCTTTGAGCCATAAGAGTAAAACGTATGTTTTGGCCACTTTATTAGTTACATGATGTCATCCCTCAGCTCTTGCAGATTTGTCAGCTGCACATCCACGATATGGATCTCCTGTTCCACCACATCCCAACGGTGCTCTGTTTGATTTCGATCTGGGGACTGTGCAGGCCATTAGAGTACGATGAACTCATCATGATGTTCAAGAAACCAATTTGAGTGGTATTTATATCAGGGGTGTCAAACATACGGCCAGGGGCCTAGAGTCAGCCCAGCAAAGACTAACCCAGCCCACTGGACAGTTTTTTCTATTGCTAAAGATTCCACCCACATTACTACTTTGTTTATATTACTTTGCCATACTACATCAATCAAACCTGTTTTTCCCACCATCTACAATAGAAATGTCAGTTTTGTTACAGTGGGTCCACAGTTTAAAACAACATAAATGTGAATTAACAAAAACGTCAGCTGTATGTGGCCCACAATATAAAATGAGTTTAACACCCCTGATTTAAATGATGCTCAGCTGGTATCAAGAAGCAAAGTGTGCCAAGAAAATATTCCCACTCACCATTACACCACCCCTACCACCAGCAGCCTGGACTAGAGATGTAAGCCAGGATGGATCCATGCTTTCAAGCTGTTTATGCCCAATTCTGACGTTACTCCTTGAATGTCACAGCAGAAATCAAGTCCCGTCAAACCTGGCACAAAAAAAAATAAATTTTCAGCCCCGTGTTGTACAATTTTGGTTGACCCGTGTGAACTGTTGCTTCAGTTTCCTGTTTGTAGCTGACAAGCAGTGTGGTCTCCTGCTGCCGTAGCCCATCTGCTTCCAGAGCTGACATGCTGTGCATTCACAGATGCTCTTCTGCATGCCTTGTTTGTAACAAGCGGTGGTTTGAGTTACTGCTACTCTCCTATTAGCTCAAATGTTTCTCACCAGTCTCCTCTGACCTCTTGCATCAACAAAGCACTTTTACACCCAAGAGATTTTCTCTTCTTCAGAATCAGAAATACATTTATTACCAAGTCTGCACACAAACAAGGAATTTCTCATGGTGTTATGTTGCACCTTGGTTTCCAAATGAGATGCAAAATTTGCTCTCATCAGAAAAGAGGGCTTTAGACCACTGAGCTACAAACAAGTTCTTTTTTTCCTTTAGCCCAGGTAAGACGCTTCTGGCATTGTTTGGTGTTCAGGAGCGGCTTGACAAGAGGAATACAACATTTGAAGCCCATGTCCAGGATCCGTCTGTGTGTGATGGCTCTTGATGCAGTAACTCCAGCCTCAGTCCACTCCTCGTGAAGGTCCCCCACACATGGCCTGACAATCTTCTCCAGGTTGCGGTCATCCCTGCTGCTTGTGCACCTTTTCCTTCCACATTTATCTTTTCCACATAACTTTCTATTAATGTGCTTTGACACAGCACTGGGAACATCCAACTTCTTTTGCAATTACCTTTTGAGGCGTTCCCTCCTTATGGAGGGTGTCAGTGACGGTTTTCTGCACAACTGTCAGGTCAGCAGTCTTCCCCATCATTGTGATTCCTACTGAACCAGACTGAAAGACCATTTTAAAGGCTCAGGAACCCTTTGCAGGTGTTTTAGATTAATTAGCTGATTAGAGTGTGACACTTTGATCCTACAATATTGAACCTTTTCACAACATTCTAATTTTCTGAGCTTTTGAAAGTTTCACAGTTTTACAGTGTTCACAGTATATATCAAATATGTATACATATCTATTAAATCACCTTTTTCAACATATTTTGATATTCAGTGTGAACTTCAGCATGTTGTCTTGATCATGGGTACATATCTCATTGCACTGAGTGTCCACCGCATGATGTGCTGATTACAATTTAATGTTAACAAGAAGATGAACAGGTGTCTCCAGTGAACTGGCTGGTAAGTGCATGTCTGCTAATAAAAAACAGACATTGTTAAAACAGGGTTTATTTTTGCTGAATCGGGTGATTCTGGAGGATGATAGATATTTGAGTGAATTGCAGAAATTATAAATGTGCTCACGAAACATAGCTGACCTCCAGTGGTTTAGTTAAACAACAGCAGGCATGAGATCAGCACAACATACTGTGGCGTTACAGTCACAGAGCAGGCACTGAACGCGTGTCTGTTGAGTCACTTACACTTAGAAACCTTTAAAACTTCTGTAAAATTGAATATATCACAAATCTATGTGACAGT
>VOQK01027193.1:43252-46281 GCA_015052645.1 Benitochromis conjunctus
AAAATCTCTGTGTCCATACACTTTAATCTTTATTACAGTTTTCTTTGTGAAAACTGTATCTCACCTTTTTTTTTTTAAACCAGAAATGAAGGAGTGAAAGCTGCAGTAATCCCTAAACCCAAAGAGCCAGAGCCTGCAGCTGAACCAGCGTGGCAGTGGAGTGATCCTGACTATGGTGAGGTTGTGACAGCACGCATACGTGGAGCTGATGCACTGGTTATTGCTGTGATGATGGCACATTCAGCCTCTTTTTCATCTGTTTTTGGTTGTATGTATAGAAGAAGAGCATTTGCATGATTCTGAACTGTCACTGCCTGAAGATGAGGAGGATGATGAGGAGCCCTTCATGCGTAAAGGTGTACCTCGGTCATACACGGAGCTGGACAGGAATGTGGTGAGTTTTCTTTAGGAGAAATATATTTTGCTTTTATTTTTTTGCATGCTTAAATCAGAAAGCATCTTTAATAACATCTAATAAGGGAGGAATAAATGAATAAATTCCTTTTTTCTCTTTTTTCTTTCTCACAGGATATGTTAAATCATATTTTAGGTGACATTGAAATCTTCATGGGACAATTAGCTGCAGCAGAAGCTAAAAATGCAAAGAAGAAGAAGAAGAAGAAGAAGCAAAAGGGGAAAGGTAATTTCATTCAAAAATTAAAAGCACACTTAAAAAACATTCACATATTGTGTGAGATTCACAGTTTCCAGCAGCACCTGGTTTAACTCAATTCCGTTAAATTAAATGAAGTTTTACTTATGTAGCACAAAATCACAGCAACAGTTGCCTCAAGGTGCTTCATATTGTAATGTAAAGACCCCACAAAAATACAGAGAAAACTGAGAAAACCCCAACAATCAGAGGACCCTCTATGAGTAAGCACTAAGGCGACAGTGGGAAGGAAAAACTCCTTTTTAACAGGAAGAAACCTCCAGCCTAGACCTATTGCAGCTTAACTACAGGAGGTTTTAAGGTCACCTGATCCAGCCCATTTAAAACTTTTACTCCAGGCAGAGCTATGAGTTTCCCCTTTGGGCTATATTCATTATATAACTGGAGATTGCTGTGGGCTGGCTGAAATTACACAAACTTAAAAAAAACCCCAACATATTCTGTATCTAAACAAATTTATTGCCTTTACGTTAGACTCTATATTTATACAAAAATACATTTTTTTCCTCATAAATATTAGCAGCGGTGATGTCCGCATGTTTGTTTGTTTATTTATTTATGTTTATTTTGTGGTTTTTCAGTCATGGACAGCATGCCTCCTGACGAAGAATTTGAAGAATGCCTCCATAAAATCAAATTTGGCTTAAACCTGCTGGTTTGTTTCCCCTTTTCCATTAACACAATATCATCATGGTGTGTGTCTGTGTGTTGTTCCCGGTCACTCTGTAACATACAGTATGTGCAACATCTTTCTTTTGACAGGGGGAGCTCAATGGAAAGATCAATAATCCCAGTGCTCCTGAATTTGTCCACTCCTTTTTCACCTCGTTAAAATATGTAAGTGACTGTTAAAAAGATTTTTTGGCATAATTTTTAGAATTTCTCAGCACTGTTTCCACCTTCATCTGCATTTTTTGTCAGTCTCTCCATAGTTTATGGGTTTACTTAATAAAGTGTTTTGACAGAAAAATTATAGAAAAGGATAGATTTAAACTGAATGCCAGATATTAAGGCCACATGCACACGCGCACACACACACACACGCGCACACACACACACGCGCGCACACACACACACACGCGCGCGCGCACACACACACACACACACACACACACACACACACACACACACACACACACACACACACACACGTGCAAGCACACAAATATAGCAAAAAACATAAATCAATTAAATTAATGATAGTCTAGAGCAGGCAGTGAGGGAGACATCGGAGGGAAGATAGCCAGGAGATTTAAAAAATCACATGTAACAGAGCTGCTTAAAAGCAGGACTAAAAAAATTTGTTTTAAAAGGTAATTTCCTAGAAATCACTAACTCTGTAAACCGACTCTCCTCACACGGGTCATTCCAAAACTGAAGCGCTCGACTGTGAAACAGTAACATAGTTAAAAATAAGCTTTTTTTTAACAAGACTGCACCCCATGATTCATTAGCTTGTAGAACCACTTTTAGCGTTAATTGTTTTGTGACTTTATGACTTTATCAGTCTCTCACATCATTGTGATGAAATTCTGGCCCACACTTTTTTACACGGTTGTGTCAGTTAATTGAGCGTTGTGGGCATTTTGTTTACCCGTAGCTCTCTTAAGGTCGCCCCACAGCATTTCAGTTAGGTTAGTCTGGAGGTCTGGACTTTGACTGGGTCATTGCATAACCTTCAGTCTTTTCTTTTTTTTAGCAGTTCTGTTTGAAATTTACTGCTGTGCTTGGGATCATGGTCCTACTTATGACCAGTTTAAGGCAAGCTTGAAGAGTTAGATGGAGGGCCTCATGTTTGACTTCAAAAGACTTTTCAGTTCATGGTTGATTCAGTGACTGGTTTCCAGGTCCTGTGGCTGCAAACAAGCCCAAATCATCACGCCTCCACCACCATGCTTGACAGTTGGTGTGAGGTGTTCATGCTGATATGCTGCGTTTGGCTTTTGTGAAAATGCTGTCTCATAAAGAACTGTTAATGAGTGTTTAAACATGAAGAATTAATTCCTTGATTGAGCATTTCATTCTCATTTTCTCACCATCTGGACTGTAAACTGCACAGACATCTTCTGCTCTCATCTCAGCAAGCCTTCCACCTGCTCAGGGTGGGCTGTGCACACCACTATTCCACTGCACTTATATTTGTTATTAATTGTTAATGTCCTCATCAGGTGGTGTCACACTGTCCTGAGGATCTGCCACCCACCATTGTGGCACCATTGCTGACGCCTCAGTGTGTCCGTCTCATGAGTGAAGAGGCGTCCACGGAGGAGGACGAACTGTGGCAGTCTCTGGGAGACGCCTGGAACATTCCCAGGTGTGACAAGACATTTCTTTTTTCTTTTTTTTTTTTACTACT
>VOQK01027195.1:0-14284 GCA_015052645.1 Benitochromis conjunctus
TTTACAACGTTATATAGAAGATATTTCAATGTTAATGCAAAACAGAGTAATCGTAACACATCTTGAAATTACTGAGCAGCAACATTGTAGAAAATGATCCAGTCTAATGATATTTAGTACTACATAAAGACATAATTAGCAAAATAATTAATTATGTTAATGCACAGTTAAGCCTTTTTGTTAAAACTGAAGCATTGCAATCAAAAACTTTAGTATATGGTTAAATGCCATTGTGTAAGGACAGCATATGAGTTTATACATGTACATGGTGAGTCTGCTTTACCTTTATTCTACTCAGCCCACATTTGTCCATTGTCCCAAACAGAAATTGCAATTTCCCTGTGCAGAAGCTATAGAAGTAAAGCAGTGCCATTTTACCATGCAAACTACCATGCAGCTTCCTCTATGGCTACCCGTGGAAAAGTCTGACCTTCTTACAGGGCAGGGTGACCATTACATACACAATAAAAAGAGAACTCCTGCTTAAAATTTATACAAAGTAGTATGTACAGTCCCTGATGACTCGACCTCTATT
This sequence comes from Benitochromis conjunctus, assembly GCA_015052645.1. NCBI lineage: Eukaryota > Metazoa > Chordata > Actinopteri > Cichliformes > Cichlidae > Benitochromis > Benitochromis conjunctus. The sequence goes on from VOQK01027195.1 coordinate 536, forward strand.
TACTCCCATCTACAATTTGCTTTCTTTTGCACTTTGCTAGCGTATTAATTTATTATTAAAATGTCAAAGGAATATATAAAGAAGCTAAATATTCCCAGAGTAAAATTACCTACAGCACCAAGTGAAATATAGTTAAACACACTTTATGTATGGGAGACAGTGTCCATATTGCTAACTGAATCACAAAGACTGGTATACTACGCCAAGACTAAAAATGTATTTAATGTATAGTAATACTATATGTAATTATTCTACTTTTCAGTACACTGAATCATTCCTTACACAGTAACAGCATTAATTGCAGTCCAGTAGCAAGTAAATTTCCTTAAAGCATTTCTCAGGGTGAGAAACAGCATCTTGCCTTTTCCCCGTACCTTTGTAGGGTGAGCCTTATCTCTCTTCTGCAGTGTTTTGCTTTTTTGTTCTCCCAATGTTATGCTACTATTCATCCCCAATCTGCCTCCGTTCTGAACAACAAATCACCGTTTGGCTCTTTTTGTCTTCAGGACAACTAACTGTCTGTTTCTTTTTCAGGCGCTCAGCCTCCTTGCCACATTGTCCTCACTTGCTCATTGTCTTTGCCTCCGTCTGCCCCTCGTTATTTATGGAACCGAGAAGAACAGAGAAGAAGCCTGGAGCTAAACTATGCCCACAGCCAAGCTGCCCAAGAGATTTTGCAAAGGCCTTGTCAGAGACAGAAGACCTTCTGTCACCTCTGCCACACCACCTCCCCTGCAAAATATCCTGCCTACTACTCCAACCTGATTAACATTTTTACGTGATGATGAAGTGATGACTTATTGTGCTGGCTCTCATTGTGACATGTATTTCTCATCCTCCTTCAACGTCTTCCTTTCACATTGGTCACACCTGGACAGTCTGATGCACATTTATGAGTAGACATATCTAAAATGTTGTATTTTGTCTTCCTGTCAGCAGCTAGAGTGTGGATCACTGAGCAGACTGACATCAGCTGCTTGTGGATCTGAATATTTTTAAAACTCAGTATAAGGTAATGAGCTAAGGACAGAAAGAGCTGTAAGAAACTTAGACACATTTAATGTCGGCCTGATAAATATCAAACTAAATGTCTTGTTTATACAGTGCTGTTAAGTGGACCATTTGGACAGCATCTGAGAAAGATGGTAACTTATTTTTCATAGTTTTCATAGTTCCTGTAATCAGAAAGTGTGGGTATTAAACAAAGACAACTATAGTTAGAGGCCTTATGTGTGTGGCTCACTGTTTCCTCAAATTTGATGGTTGATGTTACCAAGTGCTGGTTTAAGTTTCCTTTTAAAAAGACTTGTTTCCATATATCACAGTACCAGTGACTGGAACGTTTGCTGTAACCTAAGTAAGTGTAAATTATTAACAGTGAAAGCTGGGTAAAATATATTGGGAGGGGAACACTATAAGCAACAGATAACCAAGAACCAGGTCTTTAACAAGGAAAACAGGCTGTATATAACACCAAGAACAGTACATTTACAAAATTACAACTAAACAGCAAGCCAGTATATTTCTAGCAAGCACATTCAAGAACAGGAAAGCATGAAGATGGGCCGAAGATGCCCCAGAAGAAATCCTGCTTAAAATTAGCTGTGAGTGCAGGTTACAATTTTTAATAGTTATTAATTTGTTTTTCTTTAACCAATGGCATGCTTAATCTTTTTCACCTACTCTCTGTTTGGAAGTTTCATTGTGGGCATTGCTGAACTCTTCCACAGACAGCATGTCACGTCATACACATGGACGTCACAGTCTTTTGATTTGCACATTAAACATATAAATTTTGAGTCATACAACAGCACTACTCTGATTTCTTCCATTCTTGGATAAATAGAGTATCTCAGAGTGGATGTGGAGATCATTTTACTATGTCTGCCACAAACATTTACTTGGACTCAAAATTGAACTAATTTGAATCCAACTGGCAACGATATTATTTTCCAGTATGCAGTATAGAGAAGAGAGAGAAATATGCCTATAGCAATTTTAAATTCTTAAGTAAATGTTATAAATGACAACATTTTTATATTAAATTCACAACTCATCACAGATGATCAGAAACAAGAAAATAGAAGAAAACTGTTGTGTAACAAGAAAGAGACAGGCCTAAGGCAATGAGCAGTAAATCAATGAGCTGTGCACATTTTTTATGAATAAATAAAAATCACAATGATGGCTTTAGCATGCTATCCCATACAGAATAAAAACAGAATAAATACATGCTAGTTATGCAAATCTACTGATATAAATGGTGTCCACCAAGACTGGCTTGCTTACGATTACATTTTAGATTCTTTTAATTTCTTTGCCTTTATGTACAATATCATTTTATTTTACATTGTTGTATTTAAAAACAATTTCATATTCATAAAAAAGTCTAATGATCGTGATGATAGCTGAAGGTCAGTGTTCAAGATACCAATCTTATGAACCAGTTGTTATCTTTTGCCAAACAGAACCTTTTTAAAGTTTGTGTGGTCGATGTAGTAGTCTCAGACCATATGGCAAGCCCATACATATGGACTCAGATGAAGTTGTTGAAGGAGTTACAGACTGCATTATAAAGAAAATAACATAAATAAAATATATAGGTTTATTTATACACTTTATTTAGGGCAGCACATGTTTGCGTGGGCTCTCTCCGGGTACTTCGGTTTCCTCCCATACTCCAAAGACATGCAGTTAGTGGGGATCAATAGGAAACTCTAAATTGCCCATAGGTGTGAATGTAAGTGCCAATGGTTGTCTGTGTCTGTGTGTTAGCCCTGCTTATATGCTTTCATAATCACAATGTATGAATATACATATTGAATAGCCCAGATAGGCACAATCTTTCAGAGATACAGATGGGTATGGGTTAACCACTCTGTAAATGGCTGAATGGGGCAAACAGTTCAAAAATTTAAGTAAAGCATTTCTTAGCATGAAATTGTAAATAATTGAGGGAATTCATCATCTGCAGTACATAATGCAATTAAAACATTCACAGACTTCAGAGAAATATTTGTATGAAAGGGACAAGGACAAAAACTAATACTGGATGTCCGTGATCTTGGAGCTCTATACGCTCAGGAGCACTTCTCAAAACTATTGTCAGTGAACAGCATTCATCACTGCATTCGGAAATGTATAAAAGAGAAACGGTTAAAACTTTATGTAAAAAAACACAAACAAAAACAAACAACATTCAGAATGCATTAACGTGGCTCTGTAGTATAATAGTCAGTGTCCTAAAATTGCTTGCCACTTTTCAAGACCTATAATCCAGTGAAAATAAGTTTGTGCATCATAAACAAAAAACACAAATATGGAAAACCTGAATTAAGTAGCAATGATAAAACATCTTGCTTTTAAACCCACTGTCTCCTCACTTCTTGAACATTTTCAACAATTAGAAAGATACAGGGAAAAGCCTTTGCCACTTAAGAATAAATATAAAGAAACAATTTGCATTTCATTTTTATGTAGCATGTGTAGCATGTGTGCATGTAAATCAATGCAAAGGTGCACATTTTTCAAAGGGACAAATGATAGGATACTGAGGATATTTATTCCACCTTTCTTAGTCTTCCTGTGAATAGCACAGACATAGGTAGACTAGCAACTGAACTCACTCACTGTGTAATATTAAACCACCGGAAGGCAGACTGGATCCATAATGTGGTCGGTTATGGTAACTCTTATATTCTACTTTAAGCACTGTGCTTCTCAGATGCCTCTATAGTAAAGATTTGATTGCCAAAGACTCCGATCCAAAATCACTCACTCTCACTGAACCATTAGGTTTTTTGCTGTAACTGCTGTCCAGTCTTACAAAAAGCATTTATTGAGCTGCTGCTCTGTTGCACAGCTAATTAGTTAGGTTCTGTTGTTTCTGTACTCTTGACATGCATTAGCTTCTTGGTACGACTGAGTGCACACCAGGCAGCTTTTTGCACAGTCACTACTTTAACACATGGTCACTACCTAACACCACAGACAGACAGGACAGACAGGATTCCTAAGATGCTAAACATAGCAGTTAAAGCAAAAATAACGGCTATTTCAACAAATTATGATTTTTTTTAAGAATGCAACTTCAGCAGATTTTAAATGATGACAAGACAGTTGCAATGACACTGTCTTTGCACTGTACTCACACAGTAAACATCCAATGACATGTACTGTCCAAGATCTACTGTAATGGACAAGTAGGGATAGGAATTGATAAGAATTTAGTAATTATGATTCCATTATCGATTCTGTTATTGATTCTCATTGGGTTCTCATTGACTCCACTTTGAGTCACCAGTCACTAAGCAGCAAATCAAGGATATCATATTCGTGGAAATTAACTGCATGCTGTGCGGTCAAATGTTTGTGCATTGTGGAGGTATTTCCTCACTTTGCTCTAATAAGTGTTGGGGTCATTACTCAAAAAAGTAATGTATTACACATATTCACAAAATACTTTTTTTTAAAGTAATGCAGTACATTACTTAATTACTTCCAGGAGAACATTACGTTCTTGTTACTCTGTAAAATGACATGAAGCACATTGTCTCATAATTATCATTTCAAAATATGAACCTAGAGGCTACAGTCTGACACAACAACACAAATCCCACTCAGCTTTATCATCACTCTGGGTTCATGGCTAGCTTAGAGTTAACATGCTGTCTGTGAAGATGCTTGCAAAGAGCCAAAGTTTTGTTAGCAACATAATGCAGTTGATTCCGTCCAGATGCCGTTTCGACTTTGCCATCACACTCTCATCTTTTTGTGCAATAAAAATAAAAGTATTCTTCATATCCACGCTGTAGACTGCACCACTTTTTTCCTCCTCTGTTACACTGTCGATCAGTGTGGCTTGGTTTGCAAACCCATGCCCATGCACAGGTCTATATTACTGGTTTTATCTGTGTAATGGTATGATTCTTCAACCGACTAAATGTAGCTCTCAGCCAGATCAAATAAACAATATTAGTTGAAAAAACAAATTATTCATATTTAATTTAAAGCTTGAGCAAAATGCTGAGTGAAATTTACAGACCTATCTAATGGCAGCTTCCCATCTCTCTGTGCCTGAATGTTGTATGAAGACAGTATGACAGATAAAATCTTGTTATAACAGCTTATTTGTCAGTATTTTGAAGCAGAAAATGAATAAATAAATGTTATTCTTTTAACCCTGTAAGACCCAACCCATCAAAAAATAGCCAGAAAATTCTAATTTTTTGGAACTGAGATGTTTATTAACCTTTATAACAACCTATACAAACTATATCATGTTATGCATGATATAGTTTTATTATATATTATTTGTAACGCCTTTGATACATTGGCCGTTTTTGGCAACTTTTTGTTAACAACAATGTTAATTTTAGACAGAAAAAAAGAGTTTTGTCCATAACATTTTGAAATTGTGGCAAGTATTAATCATGTTTATGAGATAGAGGTCTCAGAAACTCAAGTATCAAATATGATACAAAGGGCATTATAGGGTTACTGTGACAGGATAAAATGTCATATAACTACTTACTCTGAGAAAAGCCCAACCACATTCAGTACAGATACATGGACATTAAGGCTGCTGATGCTAGCACTACTAACATTAGCCACACTTGGCAATCCATGAAGATATTTTCTGTGTGCAATGTTATGCATGCCTCATATTTGAGTGTGATTCACTTTTCTAGATAATATTAGGGATTTTCTTTGCAACTTATCTTGACATTTTATTTCATAATAAATGTAAATGGCTTGTGCCAATTGTTGATCAAACCTACAGGCAATTGAAAAGTGGATGGGAAAAAAGATCGACTTTGAACTTTGATGATTAACAACGATGATGCTCAATGTTGTTAATCAGCACAAGAGGATTCTTTAAATGAACCAATTTGCACATTTACCTCTGCCAACCATGACAAGTCCACTGCAAAATCTGACACTTCCCATGTTTGTTCTCCGTCTGCTTGAATCCAATACTCATGCAACTCCAATACCACGGTTTGCTGTCTTTTAGCTGGTCTGTGTCTGTATCAAGGGGTCTTGTGAGCTACATCTGACCCACCCTGCCCCCTGGGATTGTTATTTATTTCTCAACATATTTGAATATATAAAAATGATATAATTAGACTCACATTCAGTCGTATCTTTAAGTCCATAAAAATACAATTGTTTGTTTCAGATAAGGCTTTAATGATAAAACTATTTTGCAGTGACAGGTGCAGCCAGTCTTCTTTAATGTAGACCTCTAACTGATGTCAGGTGTTCACTTTTACATCTTAAGAGTGTAGTTATACTATGCTGATGTCTAGAAATTACTTTAAAGAAATAAAAAATATTGTTTAGATGACTAAGAACCTGGAAATATTCACCAAATATTATTCAAAGGAGTGAAGTAATGTAGGCAACATTTCTTATCCCAAGACTGAACTATTTGATGCAACGCCCATCACATTACTGTAACTATTTTTGTCAAAATGTATATCTCTGCAAACAGTAAAGTTTGCACAAATTTGACCTGCATGGGAGGCATGTCAGGGAAAAGCCTTGTCCAACCAGATAATTAGCACAGAGGTAGTGTTTATAGAATAATATGCAGTACAGCAAATAAGGCAAAGATCAGATCTTTTTATTATTATTATTATTAGTAGTAGTAGTAGTAGTAGTAGTAGTAGTAGTAGTAGTAGTAGTAGTAGTAGTAGTAGTAGTAGTAGTAGTGCTATATTATTGTTTATATTTCTATCAACATTCATTCGTGTCTAAACGTGAGTGGAAGTAAGACTCAAGTACAGTACATTTATACAAATTTTGATAATATAAATAAAAGAAGATGATGTGTGAACACAAGTACATAAATGTAAAGGAAGGAATCTATATCCACATTTTTCCACAGTTTAAATCAAGAATCTGCAAAAAGTTTAAGCATCTGGCCAGAGGCCTCGTGGCATAATGTGCTGTGGACAGATACATCAAAGATAAAACTTGTTTGGCCACAGTAACAGTAGATATGCTGGGCACAGACCAAAGACATCTTTTCATGAATGTCATATCAACTGTGAAGTTTAGTGGTGAAAAAGTAAAGGTTTGGGGTTGCTTTGCATCCTCAGGGACTGGCAGCTTGCAGTAAATGATTCATCTATGAATTCTGCATGACATCAAAGAGTGCTTGAAGGTAATTTGAGGCCATCTGTCCAAAAGATGAATTTGAACCAGAAGTGAACCTTTCACAATGGATGATCCTTAAAACTGCCAAATCCACCAAGTAATGGCTTAAAACGATAGCTTGAGTCAAGGCCAAGACCGGGTCACACTGAACTGTTGTGGCAGGGACTTTAAAACAAACAAAAAACACAACCTGAATAACAGGCATATCATTTTTCATTAAGGTATTTTAAATTGTTAACTCTCTTGCTTAACATATGAAAAGTGAGTGGAAATGGCAGTGTTAAAATCTAATTTCTTATATACTTTAAATGTCATCAAATGTTCACCAAAATCACAGTATAGTTATTGTCCACACCCTCCACCACCATCTACCCTTGGAGGAGAAGCAGTAATTTACTGCCAGTTACTGATGATATGTCATTACCACAATAGAGCTGACTACACAGCCTAAAAATCTGTTAATTATATAATCATATAGTTTCAAGTTAAGTGCATATATCCAATATTACTGGATTATAAAGTACATATCTCTTACAAAATTAGATTTTCATATGTAGTTCAGATGAAATTGAACGGAAAACATAACTGGAAATTCAGAAGGCCAGCATGCTTACCAAAGAGAAATAAGGACTATGGTCATTTGTTAAGGATCTAAGTCTGAAATATCAAAATCAAAGAAAAGACAGTAATGGGAAGCAATTAAAATCCTTGACTTAACTAACTGTCCATCATCACTGCCCATGTAGTCTTTTGTTATAATCAAAAAACTTTTGCTTTGAGTGAGACATGATTTGCTGTTCTTAGTAGCAGTATTGATATATTTGGAGATTTGTATAAGCATAAACATTATTTATTGACTTGAAATATGTTCATACATAAAGCGCTATGGACGACTTTACAAAATGTAAAACAATGTGTCCACACTTTTTGCTTGTTAAGCGTCATTATTCTCTGTAATATATCATTTTTATAGTGTCCTGTAGAGTCCTACTATAAAGCACCATGGTGCTTAGATCCTGCAAAACCTGCTGAGATAAAGGAAAAGATTCTTTTTTTTTTCACTAAAAATGGCTTGGTTCACCTTGCTCATTACAGCTTACTGTCAGTGTGAACATCCTTATTAAAAGTGCTGACTGTTTATTAGTGTATTTTCTCTTGTGGCTCAATTTGCTCAGTCACAACACATTGCATTCTTGGTCGCCTCCCTCTAGATTTTGCCTTTTATTTTAACCCATGGTTAAGGCACGTGAGGCAGTATGTTCACATGCTCCTACTGAAGTGTTTGATAGGTTGGTAGACAAATAACCCATTTTTTTTATTGGCATCACTATAAATTAATTTGCATAAACAATATAAATAAGAATTTTTTATATGGACCTTGCATTCAACGGAAATGAAACATTAAACCTTTCATAAATCATGTTAAAAAATAATTTATTTAACTTTTTGAATTTGGTAAGCAGAAGCTGTATGTGTTTTGAGTCTGTAAAATAATATAAAACTTATGATCATGGCTTTCTGATTTATCTGTATTAAGATATTAACACTTGAAACTTGCAATTGCATTGCAACTCAACATTTTCTCTCACTTGGCATGCAAGATACAGACAGACCCAGTCGGACTGCATAATGACAGGAATCCACGCTGCCCACACTGCCTCTGATATATTTCTAAAACATCTGAATAGACCATTTGGAAAATATATTGATATTGTGTCCATCATGATAGACTCTAGAAGCACTCAGTGCATCCTTTATGCCTGTGTGTTACTATAAAGAAGGAAATGGTTACATTTGCTGACTCATTTCTGGTAAATAACCACAAGAACTCGTCTCAGATGGCGAGTCAGAGGAAAAAAATAAATAAGTAACAGGCACATTTAAACAATCCTCTATTTAACTGAAATGCAATTATCTCTCTTCCTGTTTATGTCTGTGATCAGCTGAGGGAATACACTGGATAACTGGATGTTGAGAATATTGGAGTCTAGTATAACACCTTCCGCATTAAATGACAATATATATAAATTGAAGTATTTGTCTAATTATAGACACAATTCATTATATTTAAATCCAGAAAATCAGCATGGGAATATTTGCTCATGGAAAAGCACAGCCTGTTTAAAACAATATAAAATTACTGTAACACATGCAATGTCCTAAGACATAAGCAAAGTTTGACATAAAACCATGATGGCAATTTATTGACTGTGGTATGTAAAAGTTGAGTGAACATGCATCACATAACTTGATAAATTAATTCTTTAAGTCTTGCTGATGGTGAGCAGGGTCAGTTATATAGTCTTCTCATTTTTATTATAATTGATTTTTTTTTTCTACTTTTAAAAACAGGGTTGATAAGGTTGGGACTACCCAAATGTCACCACCTCCCACAGCAGCTGAGAGATCAGAGTTCTTGCTTTAGAGGGTCAGACAGTCTCTAATACAACTCACAAAGGATCTTTAGAGCAGTGTCTTGAAACCCAAGGGTATACACTCAGTGCTCAGCCTAGAGCTCACATACTCAAACTCTCAGCAAGACTGTGTGCAGAATTTCATCTTGTTCTTTTTTGAGTCAACATGATACCAGTCTTAGTTATACAGCATACAGTGTGTACACACTACTAACTTCTGCAGTAAATTTTATTGTTGGTATGTCAGTATCAGACATATATGTCAACAGGTATAATAAGACAATTTGTAACAGTAATGTTAAATAAACGATGTAAAACCTAAAAAAGTTTGGATTTAAATTGGCCAAGGATGTGAACGAGTACATAATAAAGCAGCATATGAATAAATGGCTAAATATGTAAGTGTAAAAAACGACACCAAAATATAGCTGTAGGAGCAAATGTCAAATTTTATACAGAGAAATATATTTCCATCATCTTTACTATGTAGTAGCTTAAAAAAATGCTAAATGCTAATGAGAAAGAAGGATTCAATGCAAGAGGTTATCATAAAAGGAAAAAATACTAGAACTGAGTTAAACTCATCCAGTTGCATGTATTGAAGGTGTAGACACACTTTTGAACCAATTAGAGATGGACCAATCCGATATACAGTATCGGTATCGGTCCAATCCTGACCTAAATTGCTGTTAAATTTAAGTTTTGTATTGAAATTACACAAAATTCAGTCACAGGTTAAATGTGATAGATACAACTTACACTTACATCCATTTGATAAACGATGAATGTCATGAGAAGCCATGTTTGCATTTATTTGCACTGCTTTCCACTCTGGATGTCATTTTATGTTAAGTATAAAAGGCTCCATTATACAGTCTGGGTTTTTTTAAGTTGTTGAATATAAACATTATTTTGTGCTGATAAAGCACTTCTTTTTTTCAGAACCAAAGCGTTTTTAAAATCTACATACAATTGCATTTTGAATTACTTTTTGAATATTACTTTAAATACTTAGATTTAAAGTTCTGCTACAAGTTTATATAAAAAGATCAGTATTGCTGAACTGCAAAATATTTTGGGTGCAGTGCATTTTTTGCATACAGGTATAATAGAATAGCTTTTTAAAACGTGAGTATGAACTTATACAAAATGAAGCAAGACATAAAAAAACAGTTCTATTGATTATAAAAGACTATCTGATTCATATCGGTATCGGCAGATATCCAAATTTATGATACCGGTATCGGACATAAAAAAGTGGTAGATCTCTAGAACCAATAATCAACCTACAGAATACTCATACATTAACAAAACTCCTAGTGAAGCCAGTTTGCTTTACAGGCTTAGCCAAAAAGTTAATCACTTCATCACCTTGTAATCACAATCACTCCACATTTGCCACATAAAGAGGATTAAAAGTAGGTGACTCCTTATACAATAGGTGGTGAGTGTGGGCCATATAAGCTGTCCCATGTGAGTGCATTGAATGGTTGACGCCATCATAAGGTGTTTGCTCAACGGCACCACATCAATGAAGAAAGCACACAAAACTCCCAGTGTGTTCTGCCCCCATAATGCTGGTGTATTCGCAATATTTTCCACACAAAAATCACTCCATGTCTAATACAAACAGACACACACATCACACAGGGAGAAACCCAGATATTTGGCTCAGGACAAGCTTGGCACAATGTGTGACAGGTGGAGGTATTGGAAGCTAAAAACAATACTGTGAAGTCTTGATGGCACTGGACAAAGACTGATCAGTGCTTGCAATGCAAGAGTTAGATGATTACCTACACAGTTCAACTCCCTCAAATACTGTCTGGAATGTAAATTAGACTGATAAAACCAAGATATGTTCACTTGGGAACCAAACATCAAAGGACGTTTCTTTAAGCATATCCAGTCATTACCAGTGGTATGACATCAGAGTCAGTGAATAGGCATGGCACTACCCGTACTGGAGCATGACTTCTACCCACCGTTTGAAGCCTATGGAGTGCAGACCTTTGATCTAATTTTGGTGTGTGACTTGCCCTTCACACAAACACTCATTATCCGTGGCACAGTCAGAGTAGCAGCCAATCTGTACCATCAATTCTTGCTGAAGATTTCACACTGTTTGAAATTAAAGAAAAAATAAATACATTTTTCTTGTGCTGAAAATCTCGGGCTATGGGCCCAACCATCTGGGTTATGAAGGAAAAAGCCCAGCAAGGGATATGATAGGAAAAATAAATCTGTGCGTTCATGGCAGGAAAACCTTTCTGTTGTTCCTTGTAACACAAATCTGCATCATCTTCTTCAAGATATTCATTTATAACCACAAACACCTTGGGGATTATTTGGAAATCTATTTATTTTTTTCCTAAAACTAGTGGCGTACCCTCTGGTTCAGCTTAGAAATAATACTGAACCATGCCAAAAGCTGTTTATGTCCTTTCTAAGTAGGAGAAATCATACAAGTTGCACTCCATTTACTACTGATTGAATGCAATGACCTGCTCAGCTTCTTTCAGTGATCAAGTGCTCTGTAATTTCTTCTTTTTGTCTGTTATATTGCATGAACACAGCAGAGGCTAGCCTGCTGTCATGCATACAACTCTCTTCCCAGAATCCCAATGAGGAATACGATACAGTATCACATCATTTTCTTTACTCCTCTTTCTTTTTCTCCTCCACTCTTTCTGTTAAACAGTTCACTATTACCCTCCCATCTGCTGTTTTCATGTCTCATCAAAGATTTCTCTTCCCCTCACCAACTTTAAATATTCACTTCGTGTTCTTTCAACAATAGCTTACAAACACTTGGAAATAATTGAGTCTCAGCGGGCTGACAAAAAAGGGAGCAGTGATCGTGCACAGTGGAAGTGATCAAATATGGCCTTGAGCCAACCGTCTTTGTAGATGGTCTTTGTATTGCCATTGATCTGGGGGTGGATACACCCGAGGAATACATTATTTATGTTCTTTTTTCTCCCGACAGAAGCAAGTCACAAACAGTAATGGGATGAGATGGGTGTCACACCGGAAGAGAGGAAACCAGTGTCGCCGAATATATGGGCAACCCTGAAGACTAAAGGAAGTGGCCACAAAACCACAATAGAGGGCTTTCATCTCCTAAAAGAAAAGTAATTGTCAAGTTAATGTACTTCTCAATCCTACTGTACACAGGGTGCCATGTCATCATTACTACGAGCACATAAAGTGCTTTCAACAACCCCAACAAGCCGATCGTATGTCCTTCCAGTAAGCTGTTAAAGCTCCTTCTTTTTCTTCCTGTAGAGCAAAAAAAAGTAATTGTGTAATCAAACTGTGAAATCTAGCTGTTTAGCTCATGTGGAACATTTATGTGGTTCTGCTTTCACTTTGTATTTATCTAAATTGCAAAACATGAAACAATAAATGTAGTAAATTCGTTTTAGCGTCTTTAGTGTCTAAGGTCATTCAGTTGCTAATTAGCTGAAAGAAGCTAAGCACTTTCTCTTGCAAGCAACACAAACAAGTTGAACAAGCTTCCTGACGCAACCATGTACGATAATTCAATTACTTTCTGTTGAGTGCTCTTGAAATAATGCATCTTAGAATGTTGATAGCGTTTAAATTATTTAAATTTCTCTGTGCGCGTTTGTGTTTGGATGAGTTAGGCTTGAGTGAAATTTTTAGAAGATTACTTTAGGGTAGTTATCTTAAAAGTCAACACAACCTCACTTTTATGTGTGCCACTAAAACATTGTTGGGGATTATAAGGTGTATTACTACTACAAGAGTTTTCATCGCCGTACACTGATATGCATCTCGACAAAGGAAAAACAAAAAGCAAACTCTCAGTCTGACTATATTTGTGCTGGAAATCCAAGCAGGCTTGAAGCAAAGATAAGTTAATTGAGTTAAGAGAAAAATATTTTTTTTCAGTTGCTCCTGCTTACTGTACCTGTGACACTCTGACCGCTGAGGTATTACAGATAGAGAGAGGTTACAAAGTATTATATTGATTCAAGGCTCATGAAATGCGAAAGTACAATAAGTGTTGGTCACATCATTACTAAAGACTGTTCTTTAAAGCCTTCCTGGTTAAACAGTCTAGCTTAATGCTTTGGCTTTGATATAGTATTTGGCCTTTCCCCCCTATTTCTTGGCAGGTGCTAAGCTTCAATGTCTACACTGA
>VOQK01027195.1:14304-29814 GCA_015052645.1 Benitochromis conjunctus
TCTACACTGAGTTTTGTTGCACAGAACAGGAATCACGTTTTGACTATGTTGTCTATGTTCAATACTGTTATATTTTTTTCTGTTGCTCCTACTGCACACACAATTTTCACAGTTAATATGATATTTATAATTTTACAATTCTTGTTCAATATGCTTAGTTTAACTGAAAAAAATGCACATATTTTCAACTTTGTTTTAAAAAGAAATATTCCAACATGCCTAATTGGCCATAATTTTACTGAAGCAAATAAAGCTCTCAAATTCTGCACTGTGCTATTTTCTGTAAAGTACAAAAGGAATCGTGTGAAATGTCCAATAAAAGTAGAGGAGCATATTCACAATGACTTCAATACTACAATAATAATTAAACCAGTAGTGCCAATTCAACAATAAAAAATCCACACTGTAACACAGCCCTTCTGTCTTTTTGACAGCACCGAGGACACAGCTCATCATCTGTGGCAGCTCTGTTTCTTCCTGCACATGGTGAATTTAGTTCCAAGATGACAATAAAACCTGTTACAATCATTTCTGATCATAAAACATGCTACAATAGTTTCCCAATCTCCTGCAGATCAGACTGGGCATTTCAAGCAGACTAACTCTAAAACCCTCACTATAAATGAGTCAAAACTGACAGGTAGCCTCACAACAATGTGGCTACAAACAAGCCTTGAAAACTCCCATTAAAAGCACAGCACTGAAGACAACATTTTCCCCTCAATGACAGCAATAATATGCCAGTGCTACCAGGTTTATACTGATGAGCATTATGTACTTATATGTCTTGATAGAATGCTATTAGAACCCTACAACTACACCTTACTCTTTTTAGTTTTGAACAAAAAGTCTGTATTTTTAACAGTCAGTATCAGCGTTACATAAACATATAAAGAAATATTGGAATATTTAATTCAACATCATTTATCATACAACAATATCTACGCTTCTCAGTATGTAGGCTGTAAACTATTCCTGAAACACCCTGAAGCTAAAGAAAGCTAGCTCCCACACTCACGCACAGCCAAAGACACACTTCTTTTCATAGCCAGTGCTATAAGCCCCCTGACTCTGTGTATATGTATGGATAAGCGCCTGGCTGTGACCAGCAGACCCAGAGTTGGACAGCCAAACATCCCCCGAGGTGCCCCTTTTTCCCTCCTATTCAGTCTTTCATTGCAAGCAATGCCCTAAGTGCTGGAGGATTTTACACTAATTTATGTTCATTGATTTATAATTCACAGAAAGCATGCCAACATCCAAGGCTGGGAATTACACATGTTGACAATAGCAGTGGCTCTTGTAAAGTTGGAAGTAAAGGTCAATATTTAAATTTGGAGCTTTAATTCCCAGCTTATCAAAGAAAAATCCCTGCAATGTCTAACGTGTCAGGAAAGCTGAAATCCCTCTGTGTGTGAAGTGTTTTCAGGACATGTGCATTTATTGTGCTGCACACATTCGTCATTTGTATTTATTTGTCTTGAATTTTCAACACCCTTAATGTCTGGACATGGAATATAGCATATTTACCCATTTATACTACCTTTCTGCCAGTGATGGGAAATCTTTCTTTTTGGAATGAAGTCGTTTTGATTCTGTTCACCTGAAAATTTGTTCTGATTTGTTCTAGAAGCTTGTTCACCACCAATATTAAGAAGTAAGCTAAGAAAGACCAATACGTCATGGGACTGAGACACAAATCTCTTATTCAGCCATACCCAGAGGTAGCCTAGTTGACTCGCTCGCTCTTCCACTCACCCACTCACTCATCCCCTCTGTCCCCTTGCACATCTCAACTTTCAGTCCCACTCCCAGCTCAGCAGTCATGACCGACAGGAAGCCTGGAGAGGTACCCTGAGTGTCTCGTTCACCCACTCACTTACCAGATTGGTCACTCCTGTGGCTCTGATGGGTCTCAATAAACTGTAGTGCTTTGTTGCAGTCCAAGTTAGTTTCAAGCCAATCACGCTTACAGCACACTCTAAATGCCTCGCTGGCCATAGTCGATAAAGGAAGAACATTTCAAGTCACACATCTCATGAGACAAGCGGAAGACCAAAAATAATCTGTGCAGAGAGGGAGGGAAACACACTGGCAGGGCCACATTTGCTGCATATGAAATGCTTGCACACGTCACAGGATTAGTTTACACAGTGTAAAGTATGGTACTGCAAATGTGTACATATATTTTTAGTACAGTCCCTTAAAGCTGTATACATGTTGGAAGTAACGTGGCAACCAGAGACTATAGAAAGTGAATGAGAGCCACCAGCATTAAGTTGATTCCACAAGTTATGGAATTGACTGATGGGATAAAACGCTGCTCTATCAAAATTCCATTTTGTGTTTGGGTAATGGCGGCTGTCAAATACATCAAAAATTCCCACAGGTGTTAGTGAAAAGTACATATGATTCGCATGCATTTCTTATTCATTAAACCATTCAGAGCACCCATCAAGCTCGTTAGATGGAATCTGTGGGTTAATGAACAACATGAAGACCTCTTCCGACATGATTGGGGTGGTTTTTTATTGTATTTAATTTTTCTAGTGCCATATCTTTTGTTGCATTAATGCATGCCAAACAGTGTTTAAGTCTGATTTTGAAATACACAGAAATACAATCAAAGTCTCTTCTTTACAGGGTATTTAATTTAATACTGGTATCAGATAACTAACTTATATTGGATGATATCCAAAGACAGTAAACATGATCATGGACCAAAAAGTCAGACTGGTGCATTCTTATTTAGTCATTATACTTATGTTTTAAGTACATGTACAAATCCTGAGAATGACACAAAAAAATGTTGTTCCCAACGACCACACACATTCAAAATATGAGAGCGAAGGGACATCTTCAATATGATGAATCACTATGTAAATAAAGCCATTAGTGGGCAAGCAATGTTTTCACAGAGAATGTCACTCTAAAAGCAGATAACAAATTTAAGTAAAAATAAAGATTCTCATTCGCTCTCATTGCGTAGGAGCTTGATATTTCGCAGGATATAGTTTCTTAAAAAATATCTAAAATTCGAAATCCCTAGATCTAAAAATTGTATAATAAATTACCAGCTATGGGTCAATATATACAAGATGAAACAGTGGACATCTTCTAGCATTTAACCTGAAATCACTACTCATATATGAGTCTACTACATTTGCGCGAGACAAGCAACTGAGTCACCAGACAGCAACCCTCAGTACATGAAAGGACACTCAGCAGGGAGGCGATTATGTACTGCCTTCAGTAACTCTATCCAACTCTCTCTCTCTCTCTCTCTCTCTCTCTCTCTCTCTCTCTCACAAAGCCTCAGAAATGTCTAGAGCTTCCACTGGACAGCCAAACCTCTGGTAACACACCGAGCCGACTGGGAAAACGAATAGAGGGAACCAGAGAAATAAGAAAGCAGGAGAGAAGCTGGGACAGGAGTAATTCATATCTATTTACTGTGTTCCCCATCCCTCCCAAGAGTCTCAGCATGACAAAGGTTCTAACAACTCTCGACTAACTAAAGCTCTCTGAGATTTTACAAATATGAGAAAAAGAATGGAATAAATTAAAAGGGGAACAATGAACCACAGGACCATCCTGATTTATTAGCGCTCTACGTAACAGTTTGAAATGGAGCGGGAGATAACTGCAGTCTATGGGAGTTCAGGAGCAGGGTTATTATGAAATTGGGTCGTTGTGCTTATTGGACAGCAGCCAACTGTCACTATCTTAATAAAACAGGGCAGGTGTAAAAGTCTTTTGTGCCTTACATGAATTGATCTGATCGTTTTGGTGTTTTTTTTTTGTTTTTTGGAGCAATTAAATGGTCTGTACGGACATTAGTGTGTGAAACCCAATAAACGGCATGACCAAGAATTATAGAAACTATTAACTAACTAACTATATTTGTGTCAATAACTCCTTTGTGGATTCATATTACTTTCAGTTTTCTCATTCTTCTGTTTCGGCCTTAAACTGCACAAATTCGCAGAGTGTAACATTTTACTTCCAACAAGAAACCACAAGTCATTCACAAGACTCAGCAAACCCTTTGGTAAGCCTACAGCACACAAAAGCTCTTAGCCAGATTTTAGGGTGTGTTAAGGTGTATAGGGGATCCCCCTCTCCACAGACTCCTTAAAGCATTAGAAACTAACAAATATCAGAGCTGTACTTTGTTCTATATCACCTGTAAGCCCAAAGGAGACAAAGATCCGGGACCTGCCCTAACAAGCACTGGTCGACTGTCCTGCTGAGAGCCTTTCATAGTCTGGTAAAAACGGGGTTATGGGAGCTTGTCCAGTGTAAGAAACACAAGTACTGTTGAAGAGTCCACAGTCTCCTCAGAGGCATAAAAGCATCCATGTCCTGACATTTTTACTATTGTTGCAATGAAAAGACTCCACTCTGACATATCCCGATCCAACTGTGAAGCATTAGTGGGCATATTGTTATGCACGTAATGACCTAACCTTTCTGGGCAAAAGCCTGGCAGCTCACAGTTTAAAAATACAATTTAAACGACTCCCTATTATCATTTACTGCCACTTTAAAGGCATAAGTGATTTTTGGGTTTGTCAAATGCAGTTTTTTTTTACAATAAGTCTTGGACTGGCTATATTTTACACAATTTGCACTTGCAGAATAAATATATTTTTTCTTATCTCTATAATAAACTGAAAATCTGTTATGCTAATATGTCTTTCAATGGGGCTACACACAGCAAATGAATGAATATGGATTCACCTTGGTAGGAGAGACAAAGCATTTGTGTTGCCATCTAAAAAGCAAAGTGGTCAATACTCTAAATACCCTATTTCAGACCAAAAACCGAGGGTGCAAAGAAAGGATGAAGGGGGGCAAAGTCACTGTAAGGACACCCTAAATTGGCTGATGGAGGCAAAATACAAAACGGATGGTTCCAACGGTGACCTTGCTAAAAAGAGAACTAGTATCCATCTTTGTGTGCCATTAGGATATAGGCAGGTTATTCTACTGTGTGAATATTTAATGATTCTTAATTAGCTTTAAAAAACACGGGTCAGTAATGGCACTTAAGTGGTTTGGCTGGTGCGTTTGTATGTTTGCACCATAAATCACTTACTGGGTAGAGAGCTACTGGATGAATTACATGTGTCTCAGTGACACATACTGAGACAATTCCTTATATTACAAAATGGGGTCGGTGTAAAACATTATGCCCAAAGATGTTATGTAAACCGCCGTGCAAAAAGACACCAATTTCATCACTTTGGTCATGGAACTAGCCCAAAACAGTTTTTTCCTTTTATTTTATCTTAAATGTCACATTGGTGCGACATCCTCTGCCCCCAATTCTTAGCCAGCGACATCACCCTTGACCCTTGCTAATGCTCCTTGTCAACAACACACAAAAAGGGACTTTGCAAAGGTAATACGACGTACATTGCCCACGGCAGATTGCCCAGGAAGGTCATTCTTCAAAGTGACACATACAGCAAGGTCACTGTCAGTGCAGACTGTTCAGAGATCAGTTCTCTTGCATCAGACTGCCTTCAACCCCTTCACTGTTACACTATCCCTAAAGGGCTACACTGCCACCAGCAGTCACTTAGCACATTATATACTCAAAAGAAAACAAATGCCAAGCATTTATCACCAAACTGCAGCTATACTTACTGTATTTAATATTTTGTTTAAGATTTTTGGTTTTGTTTAAGAAATGCAGCAAATGAAACACACAAACTATTTCCTCTTATTTGCTCAACACATGACCACTGAAAATGTTATTGTTACTTTGCTACTTTTAATGAAAATATTAAGTGAAGTTTAAACAGTGACCTTTTTGTCCATATACCTTCCATTATTTTTTCTTTTTTTCTTCTTCTTTTTTAATAAACAAGCTGTAAATGTAATAAACTCATTCAATATATTTTTTTTTCCTCTGTGAGGCAAACACCATTAAAGCTGAATTATTTTCTCCTCCTTTGAGGGGACTATGATGAGTAAGCATTTTCCATAAATGACCCAGCTGTTCGAGCATATTGTGTTTCACTTCATCAGGGATTCAAAGGAGCTCGCAGCAGATCATCTATATTCGCTCATGCTTTGGTGTTGACCACACCTCTCTAAAAGCTGGTTTCAGAGCTGGTGGTGTATATGCTACAGATGTGTGGCTCATGATAGCTAACATGACTATGTTAATGTTTAACTAACTGCAATAAAAATTAAACTCATATAAGCTTGTAATATTAAAAAAAAAAGTGTGACAAAAGCAAATTTACCAAACATTAGTTATAATAAATAAATCTATGGATAAATTAAACAAATCTGAAAAAACCTATCTTGTTATTTACAAAGTGTACATTCCCAACTGTATTCAGAGGTCATAGAAGAAAAAGTTAAATTTGAAACCCAGTGTTTGAGTCTGTGATCATTGATTTTTCTCCCATGTCCTTAATGGACAGGCTAAAAATATGCTGCTTCTGGGTACAAATCTTGTTTTTGATAACGCTTGCTATGCATCTGTTCTCTCACAATGCCAACAACACAGACAACATTTGAATTGTTGTTCTGAAAATAGCGTTTTGAAACAACTAGGTTACATACTATACAAGCCGTAGTGCAACAGTTACTTTTTGTAGCTTTTTTTCATCACTTTTAATGAAAATTGTTTATTAAATATGCTTCATTTTTGCCATTTTGGTATGCAGGTTATTCTTCTAATATTAAAATAATAAAAACCTTTGAAAATCTGATGAAACAAGATTTCTTTCAAAAGGGAAATTTGAAATCCCCACATTTTTGCTTCTTGAAGAATTCTAGAAAAGTTTTGCTTATCACCACCACAATGAATAAAATGCTTATTCTGCCTAAATTGAATTTGTCTGCAAAAAATTGGCAACATGACCAAAGCATTTTTAATTACAAAAAAGCATATTAATATATAATATAGACATTCATGCAGTATTCATCGTAATGAACCATAATTATTAAACGTAATTAAAATATTCAGTGTAAAATCTACTGCACTACTGGCAGTCAAAAAAAATATTAAGATATTAAGCATGATTTGACAATTTTATAATGTGAAATGACTGAGTTTGCTGACACCAAACAAAAAAGGTGCACATGATTGCAAATGATTTATTGTATTTGGAAGCAGGTGTGTCAGATTTCAGCTGCCTAGCAGCGTGTATGCATACTGATATAAGCTCTGTTTCTGTGAGTAATAAATCAAAACCCCAATATTTTTGCCATTAACATTGTTTCCATGTAGTCTCTGTGCTGTCAACAACAGTGGATAATCACAGTGTAGAAGAGGGCTCTGTCCTTCTGCTCCGTCCATCCCGTGATTCAGAGGATGCATATTATCACTGGAAATGGAGGGCCTTGTCTTTGACTCATTTGCTAGAATCAGCAACAGAGGACAGACGGACTCTATACTAGCCCTTTAATGGACTCTAAATTCACAAGCAGGCACTTTCATCTGCCCATACAGGCTGTATACCCACAGCGCACATACGCCCTACTTGCTTACGTCCACACATGCATGAGCTCAGACCTTCACACTTCCTGCATACAGAACCTGGACCAAATCATTTAGCAATTCTAAAGGACGGAAAGGGGCAGACATAGCATTGCTAATTCAGAGTTAAAGAAAATACAAAAGGTGAGCAAAGTCAGTGTCTGTGTGTTCCTTTAACCATGCTACTCCATATCAGAGGGTACACGTCAGCCCTACTATGGTTAACACTCAATAAAACATCAAAAGGGATAAAGCTCAGAGCGCTGGACAAATACACACCCACACAGATACCAGATACACACAAAAACTCGTCTCATTTATACGCCCTCTCTTACACACATATGTACACACTACATTGCATATTTACCATACACATAATGAAGATATAGATCACTGGATTAAATGAATAGAGCAGGAAGAACAGAACAGATAACAAGTATGCATCTCTTTCAAGAATAAACAAACGCAGATCATGCATAATGAACGCTAAATACGGTTTCAATAGAACACTCAATAGAGCAGTTTCTTACAATCACACTATATATGCATTGGAACAATTGGAGGTTTGAGCCAATATTGGCAGTCAATGGCAGATACACAGGAGCTGTCATCAACTTCCCATCAGGCTCCACTCCCCCCCAGTGGATGTTTTGAAAGAAGAGAAACACTTCTTGTAAAATTGTTATATCCAGAGGCAAAGGCATTTAATGGTCACTGTTTGGCATGTTACATGAGGAGATGGCATTATAATCATCTGCCCAGGCCAAAAACTGGGCTTTGACAGCTTAGACAGGCTATTCATTATTCAATTATTTTAAATATTTCAGGGAACCGACAGGATGCTCAAGCAATAAATATTTCAACCGTTGCCTTACAAAAGGAGATAGCCATGCACTTGGCTGGTATTGATCAAGAGGGCAGCAGATTCACTCTTTCCAATAAAGAAAAAACGTGTACGATCATCTCTCTGTTAGACCCTACACCTCCTAATAAAAGATTCTAAATTTTCATCTGGAAAAAAAAAAATAGAAAGTTAGAGCATCGACAGAAAAACACTTTATCATTACTTTCACCTTTGGGGAAAAGGGCAAGGAAAAAGCAAAGAGACACTAAAGTGCATTGCTGGAACAGACTCCATAAGGAAAACATAAAAATACACAGAAGCTGAAGGTGAAAGTGTAATGTAGAGCATCTGAGATGGTGTAATACCAGACAGAATCACTTATCTGTGGCCAGATAAAAGGAACAAGGCAGCCTTAATGCTGAGGCCCTCACCATTATGAATAAAATACGGCTACAGTACAAAAGTAATTCCCTTCTCACTGATACTAGGTGTTGCAAAGATGCGAACAAACAACCACTGCAATTATGCCCCTTCCACTTGCAGCCTCCCCTGGTGATAACCAATATATAGCAAGGAAGTAAAGCATGAATTGCTTTGCAGGCAGGCATCTTCCCTCTCAGCAAACACACATGCACAAGTATGCAGATACACATAGACACATTCTTCTCTGCAGAGGGGAGTAGTCTTTCACAGCCGTCACAAAAAAGCAATTATGTTCTCTGTAAGCCACGGGACTTCTCATTGTGTAGTTGTACATTTTCTCTAACTTTGCACTTTCTGTAAAACTGATTAAATACAATGAAAGACAAGATCCATCTTTTTCATAGTGCTTTCTCTTTCCCACGTCACTGCATCTTTCATGCTGAGCTTTTCGCCTGACTAATCTGCCCCTGTCACAGAAAACCTGAAAGGTGCATTTAATATAAAAGAAGCCACGGATGTTTTCTTACCTTGAAATACTATCCAGAATCCTATAGTCCACAAGCTGTCATGAGATACGACTGGTTCTGCTCCACAACAAGGGCAAAAATCCCACAAGTCTTTTAAAATCAGAACCCAGTTAAAAGCCTTTTCTGATTTGAACTTACTTTTTGTGAACAGGATGTCCTTCAGTGAATTTGTGCATAATCCATTACCCTTTAGTTCCGTGGTTTAGATTAATTTCTTTTGGGCTGGTTCTCCCTGATATTCCACCTTGGCAGAGCTAAACAATGTTATGTATTCTACTGGAAAATGAGAGACAAGGGAGAACAAGAGACTGTAGGATCTCTTCTGGTGCGCACTAGCAGCTCAAATGCAAGTGAATCCAGCCGGTCCTCACAGCTCTCCCCCTGCCTTCAGGAATGAAATTCAGCATCCGCTGTTCGTCCCCACAACAAGGGGAGGGTGTCCCCCCAGGATGGAAACTTTCACAGACCTCCACCAAAGCTATAGATGGTGATAACACATGCCAGTGAGACTAGATTATGTGTTCTTTTCCTCGATATGCTCCCTCATCAGTGGATTTTCTCCTCTTTTCCTTCTCCAATTCGCCTGTTCGGTAGCGCTCTCCTCTCCAGAATAGGCTCTCACAGAATAGATGCTGAGAAAGCAGCGGAATGAGGCGAGCCGCTCGTTCTCCTGCTGTCTCTTGCTCTCTCTCTCTCTCTCTCTCTCTCGCCTTACCCCTCCCTCACACATACACCCTCCCTGCTTCTCACTGCCCCTCCCCACCCTTTCGTATTCTCTCTCCTCCTCTCCTTTCCTTTACACACACACACACACACACGCACGCACACACACACAGCGATATGCACTTCTCTAGCTTTGGCTTTTGACAATTACCGCTGTGCCATTTCCAGCCATGTCAGACAGAAAGGTTCACCGCCCATACTCCTCAGAGTAACAAATAATGCCTGATAAATATGTAAAATTAAATAGATATGAAGAGAAGGAGCAGCAGCATGGAAAAGAGCACTGAACCAAAAGGCAATCTAATCTCCTTTATTCATCCTTGTAACCTGATTACTAAATATCCCTGGAGCTGACATTTTTTTTTACTTTTTTTTTTTTTGTCATAACTTTTTTCTCTGATGTTCGGTAGTTGATGCTGGCCAACTGTCAAGAGTGACTGAAGAGGAAGACAAAAATAGCAAGCACGAGAGCAGCACACTGCATAGAAACAAGGACCAAGCAGTAGCAGCTGTACAATTATATAATTAGCCACCTAAACAAATTGCCAAAAATTCTGCTATCATTGTGTGAATACTTGATGAGCAATAATAAATTTTGTACCAAATAAAAGAAGACCCAAAATACAGTTCTGAAACATTTGTGTAAATGCCTCCCACATAACCGGCTCTCGATTCCCTACATACCATTCATGGTATAATCAATTTGTCATATACAAAGAGCTGCCACTCTCATATGCTTATTATGAATAAGCCAGGCAATTATCTTCCTAAGCCTGGACTTCACATTCCAAGTGAGGTTGCTTGTTTCCTATTTAATGGTATGTGTAACCCCTTGTATGTTCATCAATTAGGATTACTCAGGTATTAAAATTTATCTTCCAAGTCATGTATAACTGTAGAACACAACAAATATAGTCGATTGGTTGGTTAGATTTTAAATGGGCTTTATAAGTGGATGGCGCCCTTGATTTTTATCAAGTCAAGGTTACATCTCATCAACAGCCTGACACCAAAACTATGAGCAGGTGGTTTTGGCAGAGTCACTTGCTACTGAATTCCATCCATCACTCCAGTATCCCTGGGGAGTCATGCCAACAAGGACACTTTTTTAGTCCAGTTAAAGAAAAAAAAATCTAATGTCAGGGGTTTGTCTAGGAAATTCACTTTTTTTCTTTCAGTGTTTACCTAATCTACAAAGGGAAATTCACAGAAAATATTTTAATCAACAACTTCACATTTGTCTAGTTTAGTGAAAATCATTGCTAATCACGAATAAGAACTTTTTCAGCTTAATTGGATTCAGTGGTTCACTATGATCATTTAAACATTTATTCTTTTCATTTTTACCATTTTGATTTGTTGGAATTGTAAATGCATAAGTCTCTTTTTTATAGCACAACAAAGACAATGCCCATTTGTATAGCCATTATACTGAAGCTTATGCATATCCACACACTTTATTACTGATTACATATGCAGAGTTACCGATGCCAGCATGCACTTCACAGTGACTGCAGCTAGTTCTCAGACACCTATAGTACACACGGGCTCCTTAAAGAAACAGGTTTATTAAACACATATGAGGCTTTGACTGATGCTTTAAAGCTTTGACTTTCAGGGAGAGGCCCTACTGACAACCCCATTTCATGGACATTTGCGAAACAGTTGTGTAATTGTTCATGTTTGTGCACACCTAATGAACCAAAAAGTTATTCGCACAAACATCCATCCATCCACTTTCTCAACCACTTATCCAATTAGAGTCGAGGCTGACACTGGGCGAGAGGCAGGGAGCATCCTGGACAAGGCACCAGTCCATCACCATAGCTAACACAGAGAGACAATCATTCATGATCACTTCTACACCTCCTGCCAATTTAGAATCACCAATTAACCTAACATGCATACCTTTGGACTATGGGAGGAAATTAGAGTACCCAGAGACACAGGTCCAATATGTAAACTCCACACAGTGGCCTCAGCAGATCGCCAGATTCAAACCCAGAACCGTTTTGTTACTAAATCTGTGTCATGTCAATGCTCTCTGCAATACAACCTATGAAAATGTCAGTTCTGCAGTACTTTGATATACTGCAAGAAAACCATCAAAACTCACGCAGTATATGTTTAACTGACAAGAAATATTACTCCTAAAAAGGCAAAAGCAGGGACCATGTGTATCTCACCGCGCTGTGGTACCAGTACGTTCATTATTATCACTGGTCAGTTTTGTTGTGTCCATTTATTTAATGGGCTCGCTGATAGGGAATCATGAATCATGAACTGGTGACTCCAGCAAGTTAAATTACCACAGGGGAACTTTTTACGGCGTCTATTATATATTAAAATTGTCAGCTTATCAATATTTTGTCCCACTAATAATTATGAGCTTTTCATGAGAAAATTTGGCATTTTCTTTTGTCACCGACGACAACTGATTGCTTATATGAAATTACTGTTTTGGCAGACCAAGCTTTTCATTTCTAATATCCATCTAAAATTTGATATGACAAATTTTAATAAACTAAACTTGCTTTGTCCAGGTTATACAGTAATAATTAAAAAGAAAGAAAATCAACACCTACATATTATCTTTTTATTACTCTTTAATTGCAGGCAATGCTTTACCACAGCCAGATGGTACCACGAGGCTGAAATTGTCACTTACTCAACTTAGAAATGTGATTAATGTTCTAAAACTGGAAGCAATGTTCACTATTCATCACAAGTGTTTACTGTGAAAGACAAGTGCCTATACTAAAATTCCCATTTTCCTTCTATTTTTCTATCGCTCTCCCTCTGTGTGGTACAGCTTGCAGATAAGCCTGGATAAACCCTCTGGCTGAGTTACCAGCAAGGACCTTCCTGAATCTCATTATCAAGGTAGCACAGTTTCCAACCACCTGTCAATGGTCAAGATCCATGTTTCAAAAAGGCCAGCAAATACAGCTCATGTTCCTTTGCTCTGCCACTTGGCTTTTTTTGTTGTTGTTTGTTTCTTTGTTTTTTGCTTTATCTTAACTTCTCAAAAGGCTAATAAAGTTACATGACTGATGTATCCATTTTTCCCCTTTATGCATTAAAAGGCATGTAAAATACAAAATAAAATAAAAGCAACAACTGGTAGGTGGCACAGGGAACAAAGGAAATATTTAATCACCAATCACCAGAAATAAGTTGTTGTATGACCTCACAAGTACACCTATTTCCTTATAGGAGAAAGTCGAGGCACTGTACTGTCTTCTTCCTTATATGTGTGGTTAGTTTTATAGGTGATTGACAAAAGTTGTACTGTTCTACACACAGGTGCAGTCCCCTCAATATGACATGCCGGGTTTGTGTGCAATTTAGTGCAAGGTCACAAACTAAGACATGATATGCAGCTTTTGGTAATTTAATAACATGCCAGACATAGCTTGTTAATTGTAATCAGAAACCCACCATGTGTATTTCTGTACTCTGCAACTGATGGCGTTAACAATACTACTACATTTTTCAATGCAGGAATTGTTTAAAAATAATAATTTGCAGATTT
Organism: Benitochromis conjunctus; assembly: GCA_015052645.1. NCBI lineage: Eukaryota > Metazoa > Chordata > Actinopteri > Cichliformes > Cichlidae > Benitochromis > Benitochromis conjunctus. Next base: position 27,861 of record VOQK01027195.1, read on the forward strand.
TGTGGAGGATTCTTATCTCTGTGTATCTGTGATCTATATCTCTATGCAATATAGTTAGATTGCTCCATTGTTTTGCATTACTTTAAGAGGTAGCAAAGGAGCACCATCACTGGTGCACCTTGCTGCAAATGCAGGCACTGTGTTGATGATTGCTTCTTGGCAAGTAGTATTCACATTAATACAAAAAACACACAAGGTACCAAATGTTTTGGCCTCAGAATAAGATATCATGATTCAACAAGCCCCGACTATGCAGTTAATGCCAATGTATTTATATTTTGCAGTGCAGACTATTACCACCTGCTGGATGGTTTCTTAAAAGGTATCCTGTGGAGTGTTCTATTTACATGCAGTGTTACTCACCAAAATGCACAACCCTGAGGTCTAAAAATGTGATGAAGGAACTTCCGTCTGTATGGAGCTTGCTGTTTTGGTTTTTTATGTTTGGACTGTGTAAGAATTACCTATAGCTACACATTTACTAGGAATCTTTTCCTCCCCAACCTTTCTCAACAGCAGACATTTTGACTCGACACAATAAGGAAAGCACAGGTGCATTAATAATAGCCTAGTTCCATTAAGTGTCTCAGTAAGTGTTTCCATTAAGTGTTTTCAGAAGCTATGACAGTCAGAATGCTAAATAGCAGGACCTACCCTACATGCAATACAGTCATGATTAATACACCTGCGCTTTTTGTATATTTCAATATCCTTGCTGGCCCCTCTTTATTTTTTACTTTCAGTACATAATGCAGCTGTGCTTAAAATTGTGTAGTATTGTATGCACAGAAATGTGATGTGCTACATTGCACCTTGAACTTAACCCTGTTGCTGTTTGTGTGCCTGGCTATGTGGCTATAAAGCATGTTGGTTTGTGTGCTTATCAATGTGACCGAAAACAGTAGGACATCCTGAATTTTTTGGCATAAGGGACTTGACATATGGGCACAAAAAAAATGTTTTTGTGGCACAACAACTAGAATGATAGCAATGTGTAATAGAATGGCTATTACTGTCAAAAAGGTTGTGTGTATCTTGCAACATAGCAATTATCTGTCAATTTGGGAAATATTTTAAAATATTGATTTTATTATCAGAAATATGTATTACTCAGCCACACTTGGATGATTTTTCATGCTACCATGTATTATCATGAAAACTTTTCAAATGAAAGACAAATGTTCACTGGCCTTGAGATGTCAACTCACAGCAACCTGGAATAAAAACCACAGAAAACAAACAAAAACACCCAAAACAAAACAAAGAAAGTATGCAATTTGTCAAAATTATGAACAAATGGGGAACAAAGTGAAAAAAAAAATATTCAAAGACAGCAAGGAGATGCAAATACAGTCTGACAGAATGAAGCTGTTCCGTACACAAAAGAAAGATTATATATATCAACCGGACTACAAGATTGACAGGACTCTCAAAGCCTTTATTAGGAATTCGATGGGGATGTGGCGAACAACACATGCCAGGAGTGAACAAGATGTCAATTCACTGATCCACACCACTAGAATCTACATCATTGACATCAGAATGTCATTCACACTAGAGAAGAAGTCTGATGGTAAGAAAAAGAGGGAAGGTAAGTTAAAACTCAGGTCGTCAGATACCGTGCTGGGGTAATAAGTTGGCCAAAGGAGGAGATAGAAACTACTGGCATCAACACAAGGAAGGTCCTTACCATGCAAGGTAAGGAGGATTTCACTCCAAGTCCAGCACCCTAAGAGTGTACACTAAGTGGAAGGAAGGAGGCTGAGAATTAGTGAGTGTCAGGATGAAACAAAAACAATCTATGAGTACATCAGGAAGATGGCCACAACTGATAGTGTGCTTAGTAAATATCTCAGGCAGCAGAAACCCAAGAAAAGAGAGGAGCAAGGAAAGGAACCATCATGGAAGGACAGGCCCCTGCAGGGGAACATCATAACCAAGTGGCTGGCATAGT
>VOQK01027198.1:0-19801 GCA_015052645.1 Benitochromis conjunctus
GTGTTCTGGGTCTCTCTCGGGGCCCACTCCCAGTAGGACATGTCCTAAATATCCTACTAAGGAGGCACCCAGAAGGCATTCCTGTAAAAGGCCTGAATCACCTCTTTCGGCTACTTTTCATGTGGAAAAATACTGGCTCTACACTCAGTCCCTCCTCAATGACCAGAGGCACTATACCTGACTTCCATGTGACGCTGTGGAGGCATGTCAACCAAGACAGCCCCACAGCATTCAGAGCCTTAAAAATCTCACATCCACATACTGCCCAAAGTGATGGACAAGTCATTACCTTAGTCCCCAGACTTTGCTTCCGCTATGGAAGGTGTGTCAGCAGGATTGAAGTGATCCTTGAAGTATAACTTCCAGTGGCCTCAGTTCAAATCAGTACCACTCATCCCCACTGTATACAAGAAGCATCATTTCCCTCCTGAGTCCTCTGACAGTTTGCCAGAATCGCTTTGATTCTGACAGAACGTCTTGACCTCATTAAAATCCTCACACACCATTGTTCTTGCATCAGCTCGTGCCAGAGCCACTTGTCCAATTATATCTACTCACTTCCTTTCATCCTCATGTGCTCCTTCCCCTCCAAAAAGGTAACATCCCATGTCCTGATGCCCAGTTTTAGAAACTAGGAATCAAACCTATGTCTGACTGAGTAACTTCATCCCTCAATTCTTGTTTCTTTACACAGGTTTTCTAAATATTGCCTAGTTTCACTCCTCATTTAGGACCAGTTTGCCTTGTGAGACTCAACCAGGGGCAAATTGCTCCCATCACCATTAATGTTTTGCATAAAAATGTTTTATAGTAAGTAATAATAATACTTTAATACAATACATAGTCTTTTATCTAGTAAGTTTAGCGACTTTCAGAGGCCCCTTTGAGTTTGACGTGGTAATGAACTCATTAGCCTTTGGATGAGAAAAACACACCAGCCTTATAAGAAGAGTTTAGGGTTGAATTCATGCCAGGCTCCTTTACACCACGGAGGACGTTACTTGTGATTAACACCCTGGACAGTTCCAGAACATCTGTGGGAGGCGAATCGCGGCTGAGTGAAACATAAACAATATCGGTCAGAGAGAAAAAGCATGACTGGAGATGTGTAATCCATGCACCACGTGGTGAAAGTGATGAGGGAAGACAGCAGATAGAAAAAAAGGAGCAGAAAAAAAGAGTACGTAAAAATTCAATAAAAGGAGAGCAAAACCGTGAAACTAAAACTATTAACTTGTTATTTTTTCTCTAGTATCTCCACAGGAATAACATTTTTAATACATCACATCAAAATGCAAGTCAGACATTTTGATTAAATGAAACAGTGATGATGGTCCTGGATGGCATCTGAATACTTATTTTGAAAGAAAATAAATCAATTTTTTTTATTTTTTTTATTTAAAAATTCTTAAATGCAAGGCTTGTAGTCACGGAAGCCATCACTCACTCTTGATTTTATCCATGTGTGAGAGAAATCAGCCAAGACACAGTGGGATTTGGAATTTTGTCTGGATATTGCAGTTATTTATTTAATTATTGGCTTATTTATTGGTTCGCTTACTAAAACGGCTTAATATATCCATGTATATGATTTTGCATTGGTCTTAATCTTAATACAGAATAACAAGACAGTATAGATTTGTAAAATACACAAATATTTATACTCTTGTCAGAAAAGAAAAAAAAAAAAATCAGGAAATCCATCATTACCCCTAACACCCCGTGAATATATTGGCAGATTTTTGGGGCCAACCACTGATCAAAGACCATTGATCAACAATCAATCGCCATGATGGCCATTGATTGTTGATTAATGGTCATGACAATTTTAATGGTCATGACAATTTGCATATTAATGGTCAAGAAACTGACCTCACAGCCCATTGTTCATTCAGTGTTGCTAGTTTCAGTCACTGTGCAAATGTACTGTTTATAACCCTGCAGTCAGCTGAGACTGAAAAAGTCACTTGGATGAGTGGCAAAACGTTTCTCCCACTGAAAACGCTACGTCCAGATGAACAGAATCAACCTTTTGGGATTTACTTACCTGGATGATTGAGCATGCATCGAGACATTAACAGTGCTGCGTATGCCAAAAAGCAGGATTTAAAACAAAGCATTGTTTGAAAATAGATTTTGCTGTTACACGAGAGCGGCACAAACTGGGACATGGGCAACCATTTAACTTCCCTGGCACATGGGATTGCAATGACAACGGGAACAATGGGAACAAGTTTGCAAGACCACTTAAGCATAACATTCTTGAAATCCAAAAACATCAAATGCATCATTATCCTTGAATCTGATATATCAAACTGTCTTGTGTTTTTAAACAACTGAAACACTGGAAATGGAAAACCAATTTGTGGCTGTGTCTGCAATCAAAACGAAAATCAGTTTTCAGTCTAACAAACCAATGTCAGATTCCCAGTTTGATCCTCTGTAAAAGCTTGGATGAAGACTGCACTAGCATTTTTTTGACACTGTTAAAACCCCATTCAGTATGACTTTTACAGAGTCATATTTCTTCTATTATATTTGTTTTGTTGTTACATAGAAGTGATTATATGGTATATATCAAGTATTTAGTTACTTACAGGACACATATTAAATTATTTTGACAATATTAAGGCAAACATCAGACAGAACTGTCATAGCTACTTCAGGAGCAGTGCACTGAGTTTTGTAATTTATTTTAGATGAGTGGCTGGGAATGGATCACCAGAGACCAGAGGTTGACTATAAAGAGTTTATACGATTCCCAGTCTCTTCATTTTAGAAACAATATATCATACACTTACCTTGTAGTGCACTGGGAAAATAGAAAATAAATATATTCATTAAAGGGTTCGTCAGGGGACTCCCTCAGACTAGCTTCTGGAGGGTATGAAAATGAAACAAGATTTACTGATATGAGACTGTGTGGAATCTCAGCCAGCAGCCAAGTTGTCTATTCGTGTGTTTCTTTTTATGATCAATGGCGTAATGTTCGCTGTTGATTAGCTGTACCTTCATCAATTTTGCATAAAATCCCAGAGAGCTATTGTTTTATGTTCCACCGGCTAATATAGATCATCTTCTTGCGCACCTGCCAGTGCACAGCAGCAGGTTTATGGCACTAACCGCTACGACCACGCTCACCTTAGAATACCTTTGCCTTGGCTTTGGTTGTGTCAGCCAAACACAAGTGCACCTTGTATGGGTTGCTCTTTTTAGTATTTCTCTGTTATAAAAGCAAGCAGAAATTTAGATCAAAGTTTTGACAAAATGTTTGCATGAAGACATTCTGTACTCCTGTTTCAGAGCAACCTATCCTTACGTTTAAATTCATTTGTTTAGACTTGTGGGAAAAGGGATTTAGCTGCAATAATAGACACTGTGCCCAAGATAAATCTGCTTTGCCATTTTATTAGCTGCTATTAACAATTTTTCCTATTTGCTCATTCAAAAGACACATTATCAATAATTTCGAGTAATGTTTCTCCCTTTAGCTTTGTTTGGGTCTCCACCAAGCTGGAGGAATAATAACTGTCTTTCCATAACGCTTGGCTGTCCACTCACTATACCAGGTACTCTGACTTCCTCAGACAGTCCAAAAACGTGCTTGTTTCGTTATTCTAAATTGGCTGTAAATGTGGATACGAGAATGTGTAGTTGTCTGCCTCTCCATGTTGGCACACAAACACACACACACATATATGTAGAGAAAGAGAGGTAGAGAAAGAGGGGGACAGAGAGATAGCCTGCATGTTTCCCACCAACTACAAACAACAGTGTATAGAAAATGCCATTTTGGTACTTACGCTTTCACATCTGGATCCTTCAAACATCTGTTGCTATTTGCCTCATGCATGTTGAGGCCTCTCTGACTCTCTTTCTCAATTGTGTTATTCCTGAAATCTTCATGTTATGGGACCACATCTTTGACCTAGACTTTCACATTAGCTAAATCTTTACTTTAATTCAAATCATATGGACCAAGGTCAGGTTACAGGTGAATATTTCCAATGCTTTGTAGTTAGTAAATTAGATTGAGACTTTTCTCACAGTTGAAATCTTAGAGCAAGCAGTTCACCTGGTTTAAATTGTCTGAGAATAACACTAAATGTTTGTGTCATCCAGGCCTGCAAAAGGGAAATTTTAAATAAATGACCTTTGAAATATACTTCCTGTCTTCTTTTCCGTGCCCTACATAATTAATCTCTATTGAATTCACAGATTTTGCGTACACACTTTAACAACTGAACTATGTTGATGTTGTTTACATTTCATATATTGTTATGTGGATTACAATGACTTAGCATTAAAAACAGAAGAAGAAACGATCTGGGGATAGTCATAATATCACAGCAGCAGCATACATGTGAAACTGACTCCTTTCTTTTATAGTTTAAGGCTTTAGTTATGTTAATAATTTAGGTAAAGGACAATGTATTCCTGTCATATGTGCACCCAAAAAAAGAGTAAATAAATTGAATTGGAGTTGTTAAAAGAAAAGAAATGTTTGATTATTGATAAACTGAAATCAAAGTATTACTTTTTCATTAATACACTATTTTTGAGACACAGATTTAATGTATTCTGTGCATTTACCCCATAGTTGTTATTCACTTGCTTGATTGCAGTCTCCTAAACAGTCCATGTGTCAAAGTAGGATTGGGATCTATACTAAAATCAGTATGCATCTACTTAAGTGAAGATTCTGACTGCCTTCTTAAAGAATACTTGGTAAGCTGCAACGCTGTTTATAAAGCACAGCCCCAAAACAAACCTGTCTGTGGATTGGTTATACTGAAAATGGTGTGTTACGCTTAATTGTCAATGCTGACAGTACCCATCAAATGATTCCAAAAATAAAAGTTATTTAGGGGCTCATAAACCAAACTTTTTGTTTAAAAATGATAAAAAGTCCCAGTTAATGTAATATAGCACGAATAACTTGTTGGACAATTTTACAAATCTGAAGTCACATCAAGTCATGTGAGTTAAAGCAACTTAATCAACTACAGACTTGAACAGAATGACGAAAGAGTACAATCAACACAACATCAGAACACAAATAATGCTCGTTTGTACTTAGGGAAATTGCATTGAAGTAAGCTTAACCTTATGTAAATCCAATACAGCGATGTTAAGCTAATATAACGTAACTGTTTGCTTTAGCATTTCATGAAAAAAATTATTAAATCTATGTAAAACATTTTTTTTTTAATGTAAAACATATTACTACAGTTAACTGGAGAACTTGATTAAGTAAATACAACATTTCATTTCTTAGAGTGCAGGAATTGTGTTTGGTGATTAAATAATGGCGTGCAAATAATTCAAAAGACCTGTGACCTATGACATTCTTATCTACGAGTGCATACTTTCAATCTGGCATTACTTAAGTGCGTTTATAATGATGGAATATGGTTTGTATGCATTGTCTTTCAGATTGACTGACATATTGTAGTATGTTTACTGGTATTGCACATCCTCTCAAAATGCCTTGACCAATATGGCAAACACATGCTAACCTTCTGGGCACATTGTTTCAGATGTCATCAATCTTTATTTTCAAGTATTGGGACCAGAGTCAAAGAAAACACTTCCCATTCACATATGAGCTTCTATTCACTTGACAAGATGGCTTTTATTTAAGTTTACATACTCATAATGTTGATGCAGAATAAATTGATGTGATAAATTGTGCACATGATGTTTATGACTTCTCGGATTGTTATGAATGAATTGTATGTTCAAAAATGAAACAGTTCCCGTCTTTTGTAAACATAGCTTTGCTAGAGTTTCAGCGGAAATGTAGTCGCAGTAAAGACTGAGTTTAAACATGCAACTCCTACGCAGTTAAAACAAAAAATTGCATGTGGTTATTTAGATGGCTTTAAAATACAACTAAGACCAAGAAAATATGGTGTCTCTGGACAGCTTGTTAAACAACATTCCCAATTTTCTATACAATTACCCCATAACCCCTCGCCCTATTATGGAAACACTAGAATAGATGGTTAAAGTTTGTCTCTTTCCTCATTTTCATATTATTAGCTATGAATTTTGCTTTAGTATTACATACCTACTTACTTACTCATTTGTTATTTGTTTGTTTATATATTAATCCAAAATGCTGATTTTGTGTTTGTAACTATTGCTTTGGCGCTGTCTCTGGTGTGGCTGAAACGGTTACAAAGAGTACAATAAAAACAAAGTGACAACAAAAAACTCTAAAGTTTAAAATCACAAAATTCATTTTTTTTTCTTTTTTTTTTTTAACCAGGAAGATCCAGGATTTTATGAAGAAAGCATCTACTCTCTTTAAAAAGCAGCAAAAATGAATTATTTCTCACTATTTGAGTGAAAGGGAACTGAGAAGAGGCACATGGATGTCCATATATTTCTTTACTGGGAAACTGTAATCAGAATATAATAAACAGTACTGTCTTTTTTTCAGTTTTTTAAAAATTCTTTCTACAGTGACGTGAAGTTGTTCCATACACAACGGTCTTCCTCACAAAAACATGACGCGAACACAGCAGTGTTCATCGATCTCTGGTTACAATATTTAACCATTCATCTATCAGCACCACTGCAGAAATGGTGTGTGTTTTCCCAGGAGGGATTATTGTGTCTGCACTTTACCATGACAAAGTAGACAAGAAGCCTGGTGTTACAGTAAACAGCAGGCAATGGTTCAGGATATCTTTCTTTGTTTACTTAAGTTATGATAGGGTTTCATAGCCGTAATTAAACCTTTTACTTTGTAATTCCATAATCATAGTTTTTCAGTCTTATGTTGTTTAAACACAAAAACGACAACAGTCCAAAAGAGGAGTCACATTAGCCTTGAGACATAGACAAAGAGGCTGACTCCAAACACATTTTTGTTTTGCATAAATTGCGTTTTCATTCTAAATTTCATTATTGTTCTCCCAAGCTTTTTAAAGGCCCTTTGGAAACAATCTGCTGGGTTAATAAAGTTAGTCACTTATAGTATTTTAACTCCTACATTTTTCGCTTAAAAGAAGAGAAACGAAAATGGTCATTGAGTCAGTCTTGTGCACAGCTGTGACCAACATCTGCTCAATCACTGGCCCATGAATAATTCAGTCACATTTATCTCAATCAGCGCCACATCATTTCACAATTTAGTCTCATGTGTAAAAAATACTGAGATCAGATTTAGCATTTGTGCAGTGGCTCTCCACTAAGCACCAAATTAGATATTCGGGATGACTTTACTCTAGGCTATGGTGTGAGTGTTTGCAAAAGCAAATTTGGATTGTGTTCTATGAACATTTTGTTGAGCAACAAGCTTTATTGTTCAAGGTTGGGCAAAGGCCAATCTGCTCCTAATGACTTATATGACTATATGATCCTATGACTAATAATCAGATCTTTTGCCAACTAACATAACAGTAAATATTTTAGCTAAAATTTTGCCCATCACTTTTAAAACAATAGAAAACTCTGCCCCTGTGTAAGACTCATCATGTTGATGAATTCAGGCAGTTGGTGACAGTTGGTACTGAATGTTCTGTGGAATAATACACAATATTTAATTTAGATTTTAAGCATCCAAGTACAAGGACTGGTGATGAAAAGTCTGGCTTTGGACGTTCATGCAGCATTTCCATCATATTTCAGAGTTCCTGCTGATCTGTCTTTTTTCTTGTTATTCTTTCTTGATAGCTGAAACATTGTTCAGCTCTTTCTGTGATATGTAACTGTCATTATGGTCCATAAGTTTAAACTGCAGAAACATAAAGTATGTGATAATAGCTCATGTGAGCACAGAAAAATGCACATATGGTAAGTTTGTATGTACTTCGGATTTGGCATGGGTCCTGGCTGGTTTTGCACTGATGACTGGCAGACATTGGCGCAGGCCTGAAGAGTCTGAGACAGTTTAAAGTTGTGAATGGCATGCGCATACACACACATGCACACGCACACATGCACACGCACACGTGTGTATTTACTTTTGACACGTCCAACAATCAAAGTCTAAGATCTTTTTTTTGGCATGAAAAAGTGTGTCAGAGCTTGGGTCCTGTAGGCCTTGGAATGTGAGGTAGCTGTCTATCACCTTACCTTTTGTCTGGAAAGCCACCTCTGATATTTTACCTGGGAGCCACTATGTGTGTGTCATTGACAGCCTATAGTGCTCTGTTTATGACTGGTCCAAATGGGACTTTACATTTGTTCAAGAGGTTTTATCAACCACCCAACTTCTTGATCTTCTTCAAACTGCTCCTATTTCCGGACATTACTGTCAGATGGGTTTGCCAAGACTACCAAAGCTCCACAGGTTTATTATTAATATCCAATCAGGGTTGGATTAGGTTGTTACTAATCATTTAAACAAAATACTGTTTATGTGTGAAATTGAGGCCCCTCCATGAGATTTTAGACAACGAGGCACAAAGCAGAGGAGAAAGACTGAGCGACGGCAATGTAACCAGGGTACTATTTTTATAGAGGTTGAAGACCTGAAACTGCCTGAACAAAGAAAACAACACTGACAATAAATAGATAAAGGTTAGGTTCTCTGCACATAAATACGCCACCGGAAACTTCAAACAGGCTGTGTTTTGTTTATTTTTTGTATAATCCTGAATACTCGACCTATAAATCACTGCATTGTGCAGTATGGTTTTAAAAATCATCTCACTTTGATTTACATTTTTAGGGACAATAGTAGCGTTTTTTTCTTGTATATCTTTTCAACATTCTCAGTGTTCTGCACAGTCACAATGTTGGAGTCATAAACCTATCATTAGTCATCAATAATCCCCTCTCTTTAAACTGGCTGCTCTGGAGTCTACCCTGGAGGTATTGCATTGCCCAAAACTACCCTTGGCTTTTCGGCTACGACAGAAATTATGACCTTAATAAAGTTGACTTTGCAATATTTGCATGCATAAGCATCTTAGAACTGATACAATAATGACTGTCTGGCTCTGTTTTAGTGCTCCCGTGGGATATCACTTGGCAGGCAGTGGATGTCCTCATGACTTTACAGCCTGTCAAAGTCACTACAGAACTTTAAGAATAAAGTCTGACTGTCCATTTCAGAATCTTCTTATTGTAAAATAGTACCTAGCATTACACAGCTTATAAGATAAGATGCATTTTATTCTGTGGATTTGCTTACATTATCTATCTATCTATCTCTTGATCTATCTATCTATCAAAACACCAGCTGACAAAATAATATATCCATGCACCAGTGACCAACTGCTTTAAATCTAACCTACAGTATCATCAGTTTCAGATGTTATATCTTTGTCTACATCACTGGCCATCATGAAGATGACGTGATCACATATTGTTTGGGTTTTTAGCTCTGTTTATTTCTTGGTGACTTTGAAAAAAACAAACTCGCTGGACTATAACTTCATTCTCATGATAAATCCTTCAGCAGGATGAGTGTAACTGAATGCGGCTGATGTTTATCCAGTAGTCGTTCACATAGTAAGTGTTGATAAACGCCCCAGTCTCAAAACAAGGAATTCTGGTCTCTGATCTCCAAGAATTGTTGTTTATGGCCCCCTGTTGGATAACAAGAAAATGAGGACTGCTCATATCCAATACTTGTTATTTGTACGTGTGTTTAGTGATTTTGTGTTTTTAGTAACATATATGTGAATATGTGTGTGTGTCTGTGTGTGTGTTTCATATCAAAAGCAACTTTATTCCTTCATTCAGCTGACAGAAATCAGTTATCTGAGTCTCATCTCAAAGGCACATTTAATGGAAATAAGTGGGTACTGAAGATCATCTGAAAGCATCCTCATTCAGCAACTTGAGCAAAATGCTTTATGCTCTGTTTTATATTTTATGTTTAACCATAAATATAACAGATACAGAATTTATCTTACATTTCAGATAAAAGGCCATAAATTAAAGGCATTATCAGTCACATCGAATACAGAAATAAATGGAAACTTGCATTAAACAGCTAGTTTTAACCTACAAAAATTTTAAGGGGTGGGGCCTGTAATGCCCGCTGGCAGTGCTGGGGTTTGGATGCAAATATCGCGGCTTTGCAAGTACTTGCCTGAGTTGGATGCAGTTCGAGCTTCAAAGAGGACTTAAAACGCGCATCTCGCAGGAGCTTCAGTGCACACACGCGCACTAGAAAAGTCAGAGTGGCTAACTTCATCGGAATATAGTATATGTGTATATATACAGTGTTACTGTATAATTTTTTTATGTACATCATTTTTGTCGGAGGGATGGAATTTTAATCCTCTGCACATTTTCTGCCTTGTGCGTAAATCCGCCTTAAAGGCAGTTGCATCGCATTTAACGGCTCATAAAAATCATGTCTTTTTAAATGATGACAGAAAAGTTGCATGGGGGTCTCGTGGAGGAGGAGTTTTTTGTGACCAAACCACTAACAGATTTTCGCTTATAAAAAAGGAAACTGAGACCCGAGCGTTCATGAACGGTATTTTCGTGGGCTCCGATGTGCAGGTGAGTCCGTTTGTGTTTTTCAACGTTTTGTACTTGCCGATGTCGTCGTCCATCGTAGGATTACACACACACACACGCGCGCGCGCGCACACACACACACACGCACACGTATTTATGTATACGCACATGTACATATCATACATTAGTGTTGTATGGGTTCATTTATATGCCAGCATTTAGTTTTACAAACGTTTCGAAGTTGTACAACTTGAGAGGTTTTTTTTTATTTATTTCAAACTGTTGCGAATGCCAGTGTAGATGTATTATAGTTTAAATATAATACACCAGGAATAGAGAGAATGTCGCCTATCTTGGCACATCAGTATGTACTGAGATTATGAGAGTTTTATATAAAGACTAAAATTTACCCCAGAGTATAATGAAGGTTATTACTGTTTTTTTGTCACTTTCTTTTTACATTCCACAAATTTAATTTGTATATCTACCTATGGATTTGACAGCTGAGCATCATTCTATCTAAAGAACAGTGTAATGCAAATAGCTTTTATCTATAATAGCTTTGCCCCAGAGAGAAAGTAAGTGTGCAAAGTTTGTTTATAAATCTGCTTTCACAGACATGCAACCACAAAATGCTGTACAACAAAATAAATAAAAGCTACCATTAATCACAGTAATATATAACAGAAAAGCTGAGCTGTGCCCAAATGAGCTGTGCAGAATCAAACCCTCAGACTGCTGGAACTGTGCAGTCTTGAAGTCCTACATGAAGACTTCAAGAAAAGAGACAGTTTGGTTGTGCTTATATTGTGGGAAGATGCCAGAGATACTTTTGAGTGCTCTGCTCTAAGAGTTGAGCGCGTTACAACTGCTGCATATTTGACTTCTCACTCTCTTTACTCCTTAAGCCACATAGCAGAGGAAGTGATTACCAAAATAGCTGAGGCTTCTGTGGGTGCTGCTGGTGCAGCCAGGTGTTATGCCATACTATATGCATAGAATGAGTACAGGTTGCTTATTATTCATATATTCAAACAAAAAATTAATGAGCGTATATGTGATCGTGAGTCTGGTTCTGTTTGTCTTTTGAGCCTCAGCTTCAGTAAACACTTATTTTCCCCTTTGTGTTGCAAATTTGATAATGTGAATTCGGTTGGCTCAAAGCTCAGGTCTTGGCTATCATGTCAGGGATTTTACAAATATCAAAATAAATTTAGAACAAATATAAAGTTTGACTGCTTGAACTCGCCCACAAATTGCCGTTGCACTGTTTCCTGCACTCGTGAACGACCACATTTTTGGGGGGGGGCGTAAGTAAATAAATAGTCCAGAATTCACCACTAATTGCGTTTTTTATTGTCCGTGTGGCAGATGCTATGCTAAAATTATGCAATTTTGAAATGGATGGTTTTGAGATTACTGTAAATTTGTAGTAAATGGGAAAATTTGCCTCTAGCATTTAAGTTTTTTCCTATTTTCATGAAGGGAAAAAGCTGACTTAAATAAAATCTCTAATCGCTGCCTCTTTACTTTATTGCCTTCTTTGTCTCAGACTGACAGTTGAAGACTACATATTCCACAGTGTTCTACAACCCTTTCAGTAAGTCTTCCTCGTGTAATCGAGGAATTCTGGCACACATTTTACCTACAGATGATCATTGTTCAGCTCTGAGGTTGAATTACAGGCACTTGTAACTCTGAGCTCAGAGTTGTGGCACCTTCTCGAGTTCAATAAATTCCCAGTGTGAGAGCTTCCTTTCAGTATTTGAATAATTGATAGATCAAACTTAGGACTTAAAAAAGAAGGCAATTTAATCTCCTGACTATTTGATGAGCTGGGCTTAGTTCCATTGTGCTCATTTGAATGTGGCTATTGCTGGGTAAAGATGGACTGTTAAATGGATGAGGAAGCAGCTTCACAGAACTATTAAAGCTGAAGTGCCAGACTTGCGTAGTGAAATGACTGATTGTGATGTGGCATTTTAAAGGGGGCAGCAAAACCCTTTTTCTGATTGATGTGCTCTGTGGCCCAGTGCTTCTTCTTATCTCTGCAGCATGTGAGAGCACATATGGAGTGGGATGAGGTAGGCTTTTGACAGTTGTGGGAGTGCTGGGTGAAAGAGTCTCTGGCACATGTCTTGAGTTGGAAAGGCCGATCCAGTCTTAGCATGTCCTCTTCTCCAGTAACCACTCTCTCAACCAACAAACAGGTGTTGTGGAAGACTGGCTGCAAGCCACAATTTTGGCTTTTTCCTGGAAATAATACTTTAGCCGAGAGGTGTCAGTGAGATAGGGAGTCATTAAGAATGAAGAATTAAATAAACTTAGGAAGACTTTCAACATTTTCCCCATTTAGGAAACCCATGTCTCGTGCCCAGATCAACAAGTTGCAGATTCCTGGGCACAAATGTTTGGTGGACCCTAGCCAACTTGTTTTGATGACCAGTTTTTTTTTTCCTTTCTTCAGTAATGAGGTTTATCATGCAGGAAATTTTATTGGGTTTAATGTACGTTTTCACACGCACGCACACATGCCTGCTGTTATATTCTTTCTCTCTCATTCTCTCTCTCCCTGTCTCTGTCTGTTTTCCTGTCTGTCGGTTATCTCCTCCTCCTTTTCATCCTTTCGGTGCCTCTTGCGACAGCCCTGCTCCTGCATGAGTATTGAAAAAATAATGACGCATTCTAAGCTTTTCTCGGGAAAAGCACTTTCGGGATGTGTTCATTGAGAAAGGGAATAAACTTTTTGGTTTCTATGTTAAAAAAACCCAAAAAACAAAACTGAACTGTTCCCTGGTTATTTGGTTATTTGGTTTGGAGGTGCATCAAGGCATCCACTGGTGATGGCAGCCTGCCTCTTTCAACCAAATTTCATTATGAGCTACACTGCTACGACTAATTTCTAGCTTGCAGGACATCTTACTGAATGTCTCAACAGCTTTAAAATTAACTGCAGTGTTTTCACATTAAATTGGCTGAACAAAAATTGAATTTTTTTTCCTTTGTTGCGTTGCTATGATGTCCATTTCATTTAGTTTGGAAGTGCTGTATCCACTACCTAGCAGAGTTTGGGAGAGACTAGCCTTAGAAGTATAGGGGAGAAAGACGCAGACATCTGCCAGTTATATCATTTGCTTAAATGATAAACCCTTGAAGCTCTTTTCTAAACTGAAGGGTTTTGTCATATTTCAGGCCTGCTTATAGAACAAAATGACGGAACGTTATTAAACCCATTGTTCAGTCATTTTTGCTTATGCAGCTATACTTGGAAAACCCCCGGAAACTATCGTAATAGTCACTGAGCCACACCTTTATTGATATATGTTGAGGTGTCAAAACTCGTCATTAAAGGTGCAGGGGAGGCCATTAAATGTTGTCTTTATGAGAGTTAAGAGAAACAATTCTGGTAATTTTTTCTCTCTCATTTATCTCTTGGATGGGCCTCCAACTGTACATGGTGCCCTGGGCATGTGCCCAGAAGACCCTGAAATAATAATGTCTGCTAAAGCAGTTTCCTCTTTTAAATAGTAATTATTAGAAATGACATATTTTGCAAGATTTTGTGTTTATTTGAGTAATATTCTTAAATTGTTCAGCACCATTAGGGGCCAACAGCAACTCTATTAAACTATATAGTAAATTAAGTAGTTTCAGTTTGTTCTTAGTGACTCTCCCTTCTTTCGTATAGTTGTGTAAATAACTTCAGTGCTACATTTACTGTTACTTGTGCTCATTAGTTTGAAATGAAACAAACTACAAAAAATGACATGACATTTAGAAACACTATAGCTGTAAGTTCGATGTGCATGATCAAAATGTTTTCGTCTCGGGCCACCTAAAATAAATCCTGTGAAATTATCGAAAGGGACAAAATAATTTCATCCCTTTTGATTTGTATTTTAGCAACGAGCGTAATGTTGCCTCCTGGAATGTTTAAACACACCAAATGGCGTTGTCCTTAGTGTGATTCAGAGCCACAACCGACTCAACACCCAAATATGGTCCTATTTTTCTTTATTGAGCTGCGAGGGAGGACCTCCCATTGTTCCGATGCTAACATGTTCTGTGTGTCCTCTTCACACAAGAGCTGTAAATACAGGCAGCACATGACACTATCGAAAAAAAAGATCTCAGCACCAAATATGACAAAGGCCTTCAGTCTGAGTGTGTGGTGCATTTCTCAGAAGAAACTTACTTCACTGCATTTCCAAAGGATAAACATGTTCAATTTGTTATCCAGGGCGATGTTTGTTTTGTGGTATTTGGTTTCCTTTTTGTGCGACTGATCATTTGATTTCCAGTTATGACTTTAGTTCCTCAAATGACAGAAACCACTAATGTTAAAGAGAAAAAGTATGCATCACACTGCAGTGAACGCTGTTTGGGCCAACTGAAACATCTTTGTTGTTTCATGTTGCTGGTTTGTGTGCATAAATGCAGTGATGGCAAGCTTTTCTTTTATTACTGGGAGACATAATAAAGCAAGTGAGATTTTGGAAGATATGAAACTTAAATATGGGCTTTCTTGTGTTCCTGCTGTGAGTTAGATTAAAGCTATTCTACTACGTGAACAATGAAGATATAGAGTCACCAACTGGTCGTCTTAGCTTGGCATAAAGGGTGGATAAAAAGGTTCAAATTGAATATTAACTTAGTGGTTAATATTTACTGCACAGTTAAGTAGGGTAGGGGCAATTTCCTGGCCAAGCACTTAAACTCCTAGTGTTCTTTTATAACGCTTAAGATGGGCAACTAGCAAAACCTAAGCGGTTAAGTTAAAAGGGAGGTAATATAGCTGGTTGGATGCAAAAGACTGCAGCTTCTCATTTTTATACCACAGATTTATAATGATTAAGTTACGAGTGACCTTTTCACCTTTTGATAGAGCCAATTAAACCACCAGGCCACTGGCTTTAGCTTTACATTGATCTTAGACACATGAAAAAGGTTTTGAGTTAAAGTGTTAAAATACTGATTTACCAACAATTTACTCATCTATGTATATCTCTCTGTATCTAGTAACAGTCTAGTTCCTCAACATGTTTCTGTCTTCTTTTTTTCAGCACTCTCTGATACCAGCAAATGTTTATTCACCCATAGTCAAAAACAGCCCATCTTCTTTTGTCACTGCAACCATATAGTTGTCGGCAATCACTGACAGCAAACCTGCCTTAAACAGCAGATCCGCTGTTACGGTTTGAAAACTCAGCCCAAGCTTCCTGTGATGACCCTGTCGAACTCTGCTCTTCTTCAGTCTCTGTACAACCCCGTGACCCCGCCTCCCTCATCATCCTGCAGCTGTGCCCTTTTTACTGCCTTGCCAGTGCAACCAACACCAGCGTGATGGCTTGTTGTGCCTCTGGGACATTTGGACAAGCAACTGCAGCATCACACACCACTACACAGACTCCCAGATGCATCAGCCACTAGAGTGAACAATACAGAGAGACTGGGGAGGAGGGACAGACACACAGTGAAGGAGTGCCGTACTACAAGAGAAAGGAGGGATCATCTGTCCCAGTAAGAAAAGCATCCACCTGTCCCGCATAGGAAGGTGGCCCCCCCACCTGATCCATCTCGTCGCAGGGGGGGGACCCTGCATAGCCTGGAAGGCAACAGAGACTATGCAGCTGGGACTGGTGGCGCTGGCAATGGTCTTTCTCAGCTCCATGGGTCACAGTGATGTTCTGAAGCTCTCCAAGGCAAGACGGCATAGACGTGGTGAGTTCTCACTTTGTCAGTTTGTTTTGATTTCCTTTTTCTTTCATAGCAGCACTGCTGCTTCTCATTTCTGTGGTCTGAGTCACTGTGGTGGACGCCTTATAAACATTTAACAAGCAAAGTAAAGATAACGTTTTGTTTATTTTCTCATCATTCTTATTTGTTTTTCCTAGGCGGGTTATGTTCGGTTCAGTGTTTCCCCAGAATGGCTCGTGTTTCTTCCTCTTTTTAAGATTATGCCTCTCTCAGTTTACGTAAAGCTTTTCTGGGTATTAGGGTTGTTTATAAAGGGGTTTTTGATGGATTCCCTCTCAAAGCCATCGCTCTTTCCGTGTCTGGCTCTGTGGGCACATAATGGAATGAGTACCTGACAGTTCGAGCTCTCAATTGGACCATGCTGCCGATATTGTTGTAAGCATTTTTCTAACCTCACGCAACCACAAAGACAGTGTTCAGGTCGGCTCGCAGTATATCTCTGGCTTCAGAGCCTCAGATCTGGTATTACTGTCAGCTTTGAAATAATTCTTCCCTTACACACAAGGAGCTTTCAGCCAATGCCAAGCTAACTCCAACCTCCCTGAACTAGAATTCATATAATACCAAGATTATCCACAATAACAGATGTGGCATTATTAAAATCACACATACTGGGAAGAAATAGCTATTGTTTGTGTCAGTTTGTGTTACGTCCGCTGATGTATATATAGACAGTGACGTTGTTGCAGTTCATCTAATTTAGACAGAAGGATTGAGGTCACTCGCCATATACACGAGTGCCACGCAGACTGCGACAGTCTTTTTCCCTTCAGATACTAAATAAATGTTTGCATTTTGCACTTCTTTTTTTTAACGGCGTTTAGTTATTTTGATTTGTTCTGCTGCCTTTGGGCTGTTTGTTTTTCTTCTTTGAAAGGATTTAGTATTGTGCAAAGATCAGACTTGACTAATCAACACGGCCTGATCAATTCTGACATACTGAGAGCACAAACTCTCTCTACACTGTATGCCAAGAAACAATTCTTGAATTTATATCATTTACCTAAAGCTTTTAGCTAAAGATTACACACCCAAGCTACTTTTATAGTTACTAGTGGTAACAATAAGACTTGGCGGTAACTGCTGCTGGATAGTGATAGTGTAATCTGTTCATAGAAAAACACTTTTAATACTTTTATTATGCAAGTTATGTCAGGGAGGCAGGAAGTCAGGCTGTGTGAGATTGTGTGTATTTTTAGCTGAAAGTAAACGACTGTAAATCAACTCAGGCGACCGTTGTTTTTGTCTCAGAATGATTCTTCAAAAATGATGTGCACTTTTACACAATTCACCCAAAATTGATTTAGATTGCCGGTTGTGTGTCTCGTGTGCTTGCCTTTTTGGAGAATGAGGCAACTGGACTCATGTCCAAGTCTGGGATTAGATTAAAGGAAATGCATCTACAGTGCATTCTCAAACTGCTAAAATTACTCACTTGTTCAACACATTCAGTAACTATATTTCAGACATGTGGGTCACTATTGTGCTTTTCTAATGCTAACAGCATTTCTGACTGACCCCAGTGACAGTTTGCTGAATCTGAGAGGCCCTTGGTCTGACTGTCAGCCGCAGTTACCTGGATTTCTCCAACTTAAAATCTGTTAAGGATCTCCGACAAGCAGTTGGAAGTAAACACTGAGTAACTATTCATCTCTGGCCAAACCCCCTCATATTAAACTTTAACCCTTGTTTGTTGGAATATTAAATGCTTGCATGTTTATGACTCGTGAGAATGCCAAAAAAATATTGCAGTTCCTGATGTTTTTCTACTAGGCAGGTTGTTGACTATTGGACCTTTTTTATTTCCTCATTAAAATTCATATGTGGCTGGAAACAATTTATGTTATTTTTTTCGGTCGGTGGACCATGCTGTTACCTACCTCAGTGTGGCCTTTTCTTTCTCATTGTTTACCTTATGTTTCCACAGTTAGCACTGAGGGGCCCCCATCTTGCCCCAAAGGCTGTGACCGATGTTCTGAGTATAACGGCTGCATTAAATGCAAGCCCAAGCTCTTCATCTTCCTGGAGCGCAATGACATCCGTCAGATAGGGGTGTGCCTTGCCTCCTGCCCCATGGGATACTTTGGCATGAGGAACCCCGAAGGCAATAATCGATGCACCCGTGAGTTCTAATTGTGTTGTACACTCTTGACCACAGAATGATGCAAGTGTTAGTGATATATCAACAGGATGCTAGCAGGCGCTTTAACTTTGTAGATACACATATGGAATCTTGCAAATATGTAAAAAGATCCAGCTAACTCTTTACTCTGTGATACTCCACACATCTGGTTTCAGAACAAGCCTGTGGAAGTGTTTATCCTCGGTTCATCTTCACCTGTTTGAGTTTTGTCTTGTGTATCTTATTCAATTGTTTTACCTTTCTTCTAAATCCCTTTGTGAATCTAACAAAGTCAAACTACTAATGCTATAATGGACACTCTCTATTTTTGCATGTTTTTGCAGTTTATGTGATTTTGATCTTGTCTCATGCGATCATGTTTGTGAGCGAACACAATCAGAACGCACGCTACAAAAAAGGCGAGAGTAATAATAGAAGGTAGCCACTTGGTGATTAAATCATTTGTTGCTTCTTGTTTTCATGGAAAAAGGGGCAACAAAAACGCACACTACAGCAAATGATTTCCTAATCTAATCTAATCAAAATGAATGTCAGTAGAAGTTTTAATTAAAATGATCCTTATTATGGTTACAGACAGGTTTGGCTCATTTGGAATATGGACAAAAGCACGGTCACATTCACAGTACTTAACAAACTTACATTAGTTACTTTTAAGAGGCAGTTCCAGCAACTCCGTCTGTTGTCTGTTTCCTCTTATGTGTGGGCAGAAAACAAGACTGGAAAAGAATCCCAACCAAAACATTTGTAATGCATTGTTGTTTGTCTGTTTTTTAAGAGGATGTCTGTGTTTTTTATTTAGCCTTCATGTGCAGAGTTCATGCCAGGCCACAGTCGTGATAGTCTTGGTTTCCCTTTTACACACTTGTTATTCCGATGGAACGTTAATGTGTCACGCACAGGACGGTCTGTATACATGCCTGTTAACTAAGTAACTGCGTTGAACGTGAGTGTGCACTAAATCACTTGGGATTATTCTTTGCTCAGCAACATTTGACAGATTGTTTTAAGGTAAATATAATGAGGGCTGCTTTGTCGTTGATCACTACCACATTTAATGATATTCACTGCTTTAGTGACAGTGATTGCTTTGAGTTTAGTATGGCGGTTTTCTTCTTTTCTATCAAGATGTTTTTCTTGGCTGCCCGTTTTTACAACACTTAGTATCTGTCAGCGAGTGCTAAATAATGATTTCATAAACCAAAAGCAGATAAAGCTTATAATTCTGGTTATAAAGATGTAACTTTTTCACGACTGGTTATTTCAGATGCAGAGATTTAAAAAGCTGTGATTTTTATGGCTATATCGAGAACATATGTCAAAGGGGTATGTATTATTCTACTCCGGATCAGAACAATAAGATATATTGCGCTGTATTTGTTTTGCGTGTAGAGTTTGTTTTATCAGCGCAAATGACACAGTTGCGTGTTTTTAGCAGATTGCAACAAATGGAATCTCATTTATAACTGT
>VOQK01027200.1:0-15775 GCA_015052645.1 Benitochromis conjunctus
TGGCAGTTAATGTCAGGTCTGTGTGTGTTGTGTTTTATCCCTTAATGTTAGCATATTCTGCATGCCTGCTCTCCTCTCTCCTTCTTAACACACAGCAAACGTGTTGTTCGTCTCCATTAAAACTGAAATTACGCGTTTTGTTCGGTCGGAAGTGTTCGGTTCATTTGTTTTTCACAGGTGCAGATGGCAATAGAGCTTCATGACTCAACTTCACCCCACTGACAGCATTTCTCTGTCACTATAGCTCGCATCAGGCGCTACTCCGATGTGATGACACTGCCGGACTCTTTCATCCAACGCCAGCAGCTTGACGCCAGTATGGCTGACACCTTCCTGGAGCATCTCTGTCTCCTGGACATCAACCAGGAGCCAATCACAGCACGCAACACCAGCATAATCTGCACCATCGGTGAGTGTGACAGACAGTGAGTCTCAGCTTCAAGTTTGTTGTCTGACAACTGTTATGTGTCATTGTTGGCTCCGTGTCAAAAAGTCTGCTCCTGGAGGGGGTGGGTGGTCTTCAGCTTGTTGGCAGGGCTTTTTGGCTGACGCAGTTTGAAGCTTTAGCTGCCCAGAAAAAGATTTTTTTTAAAAACAATTAGAAGGAAATACATTATGCAAACTGCTTCTAAGTCATCTGGCTCTGGCTCTGGCTTTCCAGATGATGTTTTTATTCCTAGCGAGGATAAGGGTTTGTTTACTACTCCCTGAAAGGTTTTCATTAAAGTGATAAAGTAACCGTAACCTAAAGATCCTTTAACAGAAAACAAATAAAATTCTGTTTTTTTCCTCTTTCAGGTCCTGCATCTCGATCGATCCCCAATCTTCAGGAGATGGTCAAGGCTGGAATGAATATCGCCCGTCTTAACTTCTCTCATGGATCACATGAAGTACGTACGGCACACATGCTGATCAGCCACAACATTAAAACCACCTGCTTAATGTTGCCTATTTATTCACGCCACCAAAACACCTTTGACCAATCAGGGGTGTAAAAAAGAACATTGGAGGTGTTTTGTGGTATCTGCCAACCACTGTGGAGTAGCTGTACCTCAGGTAGAACAGATCATCTACTAATCAGAAGGTTGGTGGTTTGATCCCTGGCTACATGCTGAATATCCTACAGCAAGATGCTAACCTCAAGTTGCTCTCTGATGCATCCATCAGAGTGTGAATGTTAGATAGAAAGCATTAAAACATGCTTTTAAAAAGGGGGACTGGGTGAATGATGTATGTTGTTTTCAGTGCTCAGAGTAGAAAAGCAGTGTATTTACCATATACACTGGCAGGTGGTTCTGTGGGTTGCACAGTGAGACTTATGTGGCTGGTTCTGATGCATCCCATGGACACTTTAGCATCTATCAGATTGTAATCTGGGGAACTTAAAGACATTACAGTCTTTGTTTCTTGTGTTCTTTGGGCTGTTTCTCAGCAGTTGGGATGTCTGGATGGGGTTGGATACATCCATTGTTTGTGATGAAGTAACAGCCACATAAATGCCAGCACCCAAAGCAGAAAACAGATGATGATCCATGTGATTCATTTCACTTGCTATTGGTTTTAATGTTGTGGCGCATTTGTGTTCACACGCCTCGGTTTTCCACTCAGCCGGGTATTGATTCCCTGTCTGTGTCTTTCAGTATCACGGTGAAACCATCAAGAACATCAGAGAGGCGGTGGAGACGATAACCTCTGACCCGTTGTACTATCGACCGGTTGCCATCGCTTTGGATACGAAAGGCCCAGAGATCCGCACCGGATTAGTTAAAGGGGTGAGCATGCTTTGCTTCATCTATCAAACAGTCTAAACCTAATCAAACAGTCACATGCAGTCAGGTGTAAGTGGTGCAGAAAATACGCCTTAGTGCAGCGCATCATTTATTACAGGGTGCTCCTTTTCCTGGAAAAACAACAGCTGTGGGCGTGTGTTCATCTGCCTTTTCATCATCATCTTATTGTGTTGTTGGTTGTGTTGCTGTTGCCTGCTGTCTGCTTTGCTGAACAAATAACTCCAGGCTGCAGGAAACCTCCTTGTGTCTTGATTAGCTTCAGAAATACTCTGCATGGCATTTGATCTGAGTCTGGGTAGACTTATTGGAAGGTGCACTTGAGTTACTAAACACATGCTAAATATAACTCTGTTTTTATTAAATATTTGTATTTTTTAAACAGACAGGATATTTATAGTATACAAAATTATATATGTAGGTGAATGTATGTAATTGCAACCAATCAATCCACCAATAAATAAATCAATCATTATCATATATAATACTGACTACCCAAGTTGTATGTTAGCTGGGATATCCTGCAGTGCCCTGCAACCCTACCTGGATAAATGGTTAAGAGGATGGACAGGTGGATGGATCGATGGATAGATGCTATATTTGACAATGTATAGCAGGCATGGACATCAACAACATGTTAAAACATTCAAAACACAGCACAAAAGACAATAAACTGGCAGTAAGGTGATGAGCACTGTCACTGTAATAACTATATAAAATCCAAATACATTTCATTAAATAAAACAGCATTTTTACACTTTGTGTACA
Organism: Benitochromis conjunctus; assembly: GCA_015052645.1. Lineage (NCBI taxonomy): Eukaryota > Metazoa > Chordata > Actinopteri > Cichliformes > Cichlidae > Benitochromis > Benitochromis conjunctus. The sequence goes on from VOQK01027200.1 coordinate 2,556, forward strand.
ACAATGCGTATGGTATATTTGGTGTTCAGAGTGCTTCCCATCCCTCTCAGGAACATTATTTACTGCTGCTGTCGCCTCAAAAGTGAGACCAAACTTTCTTTTTTTGTTTTTATAGCATAGCCCTGCAGGCTCCACACATGTGAGGAATTATTCATGAAGATGTACACTTTTGAGTGCTTGTTTTTTGTAGAAATATGCAAAGTATTTTTGGATTATTCTGTTCATTTTTGAACTTATGTTATGTTTGAATTCCATTCTTGTCTTTTTGACACAACTAAATTCTTCTTCTTTTGGCTTCTCCCTTTAGTGATCATCATATCTGCGTCCATCTCACTGTATCACTAGCATCCTCCTATGTCATACCGGCCACCTGCATGTCCCCTTTCTCTAAATCCATAAACCTTCTATGTGTTCTTCCTCTTTTCCTCCTTCCTGGCATAAAGATATTCAACATCATTCATCCAGTATATCTACCATCCTTCCTGTACAATTGTCCAAACCATCTCAGACTTGTCTCTCTCACTTTGTCTCCAAACTGTTCGAGCTGTCCCTCCGATGTACTCATTTCTAATTCTCTCCATTGTTGTCTCTCCTAGTGAAAATCTTAACATCAATTGTGCTACCTTCATCTCGAACCTCCTTTCTTTTCAATGATGCAAACCAACAAATAACAAAAGACAAAATAGGCTGCTGCTATCTGCCTTTTGCACAAACCTTACAATCACTGTTGTGACTGAGACAGCAGACACAGTTCTCAGATATTTGGAAATATAATTGTTACCTCATCAGTAAATACCAAACGCTTTGCACAAAGCAGCCAGTGTATTCCTGTTACAGTTTTATACCTGTATAGTTTCATCATTGCTGGCACTCAAAACCTCTCAGATAAGGTACTAGAACTACTCATTATGAACAGTACAAAACACACAGGCTTTTTGTAACACAGCATGCCTTTTAATCAACCAGTCATGGGTTTCATCACGGTTCAAACACAGTCAGTTTTTTTTTTTTTGCAGCAGCAGCAGCAGCAGCACCCAGAGATCCTGTATCTAAGAAAATGCAGGGTGCTGAAAATGACAATACTACTGTATGTTTGCTTAAAACAAGAGCAGCAATTGGAGGAGTTGTGTTTCTTGTCTGTGTTTCTGCAGAAAGTGGAAGAAGAGGTGGAGCTAGTAAAGGGCAACAATGTGCGTGTGGTGACAGCAGAGAGTGACAAAGACAAGACAGATGGAAAGATAATCTGGGTGGACTATCCCAACCTGCCCAAAGTTCTCAAGAAGGATGGAAAGATCTACATTGATGATGGCCTCATTGGACTCCGAGTATTAGATATAGGTAATGTGCATTACACAAACTTTAGCAAACCTGCAGAAAACATGTCTGTTTTACTGCTGTTGTAGAAACATCTGCAGTGACAGCTGTGTCCAGAGGCACTGCGTTTTCGATTTGTCTCTCTGTCACTTGAACACATTTATTTCTTTAAATTTGGCAACAGTCCCTGGGACGCTTCAGGGCACGTTTGGACATAAAGCCAGAATTCATACACTGATAATGAATTTCATGCAAATGTCTAATTAGAATGAAACGATGATCCTATTTTATATTCAAAAGGTGAAAGGCCAACATCACTGTGACACCCTAAAATCATTCAAACACACATTTCTGGCTCAGAGCTCAGAAATAGAGGAGTTCAGATTCTGAATTGGTGAATAATTGTTCACCATAAATTTCTTCAAAACCACCAATACATATATTATACGAGTATGGAAGTGGGAGTATGTACTGACAAATTAGAGGTTTTGTCTTTTTTGCTAGATTTATTTTTCAATATTATTTAAGGCACAAGAGAAACTATGGTGTGTAGGGACACAGTATGTGTGGTCATAACTGGATAAAAATAGCATAAATTGTCAGATATGGCTCAAAAAAGCAAATTTATGGATCCGTCCCTGCTGTTACCAAAGACTGTTACAAGACAGAAGAGCAACTGAAATATTTACTCACCAAGACAGATGGAAAAGTTACATTCAAATATAATATAAATACATTATAATATATTTGACTACCTTTGTTGGGATCTGATCCCCCTACCCACAGCCTACAATCTTTCTCCGCCATCAACTATAAATTTGGATCCAAATCACATTTATCAAAATAAAGGTCAGCAAAACAGTATCAACAAAGTCTTGTGTGTGTGTATCTCCCTCTGCTCTTCCTGAGCCTGTTTGGGTTTTCACCTCAGGCTCCTTTATCCTCCTCCCACAGTCCAAAGGCTTTCTTCAATTATGTTGTATATGTGTGTAAATATGGTGCTGTGTGTGAACATTTGGCATTTTCTATCTGCAAGGTGTTTTTCTTATATATCTCATATACTGAATGCAGCTTTTCAGGCCAGTGTATTGATACAAACATGTCCACAGGCCTATAAACGTTCATCCCTACATGCACGTATAACTTTAAATCTTTCTATAGATTCCTGAGTTCCATTATTATATAATACTTCTAATGTATTTTCCTTATTATCCAACAATTGCACCACTCCTTTGTTAGTCCCTGCATCTCCAACATTTGTCTTGTCAGGTTCAGACTGGGTGGACACGGTGGTGGAATCAGGCGGGGTGCTCTGCAGTCGTAAAGGCGTAAACCTCCCTGGCTGCGACCTAATCGGCATGCAGGCGGTCAGCCCACGGGACGAGGCTGACCTGAGGTTTGGCGTGGCTCAGGGTGTTGACATGGTGTTCGCCAGCTTCATCCGGTCAGCCCAGGACGTCAAGGATGTGCGTCGCGCTCTGGGGGCGCACGGTCGAGAAATCAAAGTGATCAGCAAGGTGGAAAGCCGGCAAGGAGTTCAAAAGTGAGTCCTGGAAAATCCAAATTCCAATTAATGCCATTTCTGCAGAGTTATTTTTAGCCAAACAGGCACTGATGGCATGAGACTTCCATAACGAGACTTTGACAGGCCTTTTAAATCCACCGCTGATGTGATCTGCCGCTCCTGTGGACAGCCAGCTGTCAGTGAAGGAGAAACATATGTCAACTTTAGATTTTACACATCTATGATAAGCAGTCTCTGTGGCTGTCCATGTGAGTTATTGCAGCCAATTAATACATGTGACATAATTTATGTCCCTGCCTTCTTACCTCCATTACTTATCTCATGCCTTGTCCTGCTGCTCCCCAGCTGCTGACAGTGTTTAACTGCAGCTTTAATGGAATGAGATTCGATCATAAAGATGAATGCTTTACAGTAATTAAGCTGTTGTGAATATTTGGTATTAGACGTCTTGTTTATGTGGTCCCCCCCCTCCCGCCCCACCCATTTTAAATCTATATCAGCATCACAGCTTCCTGCTTTTTCTTTGAGTTTCTTTATAGGCGTTTGGATTTCATCCAGATCATTTAGGATTTAAATCACAATTTTACTCTATCCTCGATATCTTTTGAAGATCTAAAAGCAGTGTGAAAAAAGAATTCTGTATTTGAAGATTTTAGATAACATGTAGAGTCTTCCTTATTCCTCCTTTTGTGTTCTCTTTTTCCAACTGTCTCTTCTTGAGCCCAAACAGTCACTCTTTCCTCTTATCTATCTGTCAGTTTTGAGGAAATCCTGGCTGAGAGCGATGGTGTGATGGTTGCCAGAGGCGACCTGGGGATCGAGATCCCTGCGGAGAAAGTCTTCATTGCCCAGAAGATGATGATTGGGAGATGCAACTCTGCTGGGAAGCCTGTCATCTGTGCCACACAGGTCAGAGATTAACACACACACACACACACACACATAGAAAAAACATCACAGAAAAAGAAGAAATATTCAGATTAAGACTCTTAACTGCAGTTTTAGCCAGCTGAATGTCAAATGGGTCCAACTACACATTAACCTTACACTCGTGCATAATGTCACTTGTCCAGTGAATTCATTTTCAGAGATGCACACATTGCCTCTCTTTCACACCCCTCTGCTTTTACACACATGCACACACACACATGCGTGCACACTCCTGCAGCCATGTTGAGTCACAGTGCTGTACTTTGTTTATGCTACAGCGCTTGACTCGGAGTGACAGCGTTATAGCAGGTTTGCTACTCGAGACCTGAGCCCACAAACAACACCCACACACATGCACTAATCAGCATTAGTCGGAGCTTCTTAACTAAAAATGCAGTTTCACAGGCAATGCTGCAAGCTATCTCATTTTCCAACTGTCTGTCTCGCTTATTGACTCATAACACTGAGTCTCCAGCATACCAATAACGATTTCTCTAACTCGCACCCGCCTGCCTCAGTCTAAATGATCTCTTATTACTCCTACTCTACCATCTATCCATCCACAAAGCCATTACCTCTTGTCTTCGTGCTCGCCCATATCACTTTGTCAAAATGAACAGAAATTGACATACAAAGACTCAGAGTGGCTTATTTTTGATGGACTCATTGGTGAAATCCATTTACCGTACCTTATGGAGACGTTTGGGTTATAGCTGAAATGTATTGTATGTGTTTCTTTGTGTTTTTTTGTGCATTTGCAGATGCTTGAGAGCATGGTGGCACACCGACGGCCAACTAGAGCAGAGGGCAGTGACGTTGCCAATGCCGTGCTGGATGGAGCTGACTGTGTAATGCTATCTGGAGAAACCGCCAAGGGACTGTTTCCTGTGGAGTCAGTTGCAATGATGCATTCGGTGTGTGTTTCTGTGCGCACATGATGTCGTTCTGTTGCATCTGACTTAGTGCCCTCTGATAATGCTCTAACCCTCTGTCTGCCCCTCTCCCTGTCTCTGTCGATCTGTCTTAGATCTGCAGGGAGGCAGAGGCAGCTATTTTCCACCAGCAGCTTTTTGAGGAGTTGCGCCGCCTCACTCCTCTCTCCTCTGACCCCACGGAGGTCACGGCCATTGGAGCTGTGGAGTCTTCGTTCAAATGCTGTGCTGGGGCGATTATAGTCCTCACGACCACTGGCAGGTGAGTATATCAGCTATACTTCCTGGTAAGTTTCTCAGAGCTAGCATAACAGTTCACCTGACTGTCACGATATACCATAGGACAAAATTTTTGTAAGAAACCTCTGCAGCCTTCCAGTGGGTTTCTTACCAAAAAATAGTAAATCAGTCAGAACCACTAAAGTCAAAAGAAGCTTCCGTCTGTTTCAGAAGAGCAGCTGCAAGACCCATCAACAGATATGACATTGATTAAGTCAGAAATGACATGGAAGGAGGACCTGTGGTAGAGGAGGGTTGCAAAGTAGCTTGCAGATGTAAATGAAGCTATGGGCATGCTTATGGAACTTAAATAGGATGCTCTGTGTGAGGTCTGTGTGAAAGTTGCCTGACATTGAGATCAGCTGATCTACCGGGACTGTAGCTGGCCTTCACTTTGTGGCCTGTTAGTTTAATAGACAGGTGCTGGTAGGTGGATTTTGCTGCCATGTTTTCTCCCAGTTCTGTTGCAGTGCTAAGCTAAGAGCTAGCAGATTTACCACAAGTAACTTAAACGCCTGATTAGATTTCGAAAACCATTTGAAAATTAATTGTTTGGGTGGTGGTGCTGTGGGTATCACTGTTGCCTCACAGCAAGAAGGTGTTTAAATCCAGCCTGGACTTCCCTGTGCCTGCACCCGTATTAGTGATTTATGCAGGTGTGAATGTGTCTGTAGTTTTTGTGAGCCCTGCAACAGACTGGAGCTTTATCCAAGGTGTAGCCCCACCTGGGATGGGCTCCAGCACTCCTGTGACCTTGGATTGGAAAAGAGGAACAACATGGATGGCTATTATGATATTTAGAATACTTAAGTTTGGTAATGTTAATTCTCAAATATGGTCTAGTGTACACATTCAAATGAATGCATTCTGGACTTATGAATTCATTTCTGTATTTTTCTCCTTGTAGATGCTAGAAACAAGTTTATTTGTCCTTCTTCAAACAAATATGTAGCACAGGCTCTTTAAAGTTTGCAGCTACAGATGTTTGTCTTTTATCCCAAAGGTCCAGGCTGAATATTGCAGTAATGTTTGCTGCTTGTGCATCTTCTGGGTTTTCTGGGGCTTCATTGTACTGTTTTTGTGTATTTTGCACTTTTCTTCCAAAGATTTCCCTTCTCACTTATATTAAATGTGCCCACAGGAGGACACACACACATATACCTCCTGTTACCAAAACGTACATAAAAATATACTAGAATGATCTGCAATTAGTTTAGGCATTATGTCTAAGTGAAAGCACAACCACAACATATCAGATATTAAAGCTGTGAGATTTAATGTCTGCAATATATTTCAAAAGTGTCAGCACTTAAGATGCTCACATTCATAGACACTTGGACAGTCACTGTGTACATATGGGTGACACTTAAACGCTTCTATAAATGAGTGAAGAAACTAACAAATGGAGAGGTATCTGTTCAGTTGCACCACACTTGATAGCCTCCTGTGTTCTGGGTGTTAAGCTGCTGAGTAAGTGCAGATTTCACTTTAAGATGTGGAGAGGAAGCACTCTAAACGACCTTGAAAGCGGGTTTAATAATGGGGCATGGATGACAGCAGCTTCAATCACAAAAAGCGAGTTATTATTATTATATTTGGAAGAAAAGAGTTCTGTATGATTTATGCCAAGGAGCAGTGATGCTGCTTTAGTTTTCCCTCAGTATGAAAGTGTTGTTCATGCGTGCCATCACTGATAATTTCATTTCCATCCTTAACTTTGCACTTCTCTGCAGGTCGGCTCATCTCCTGTCCAGGTACCGCCCTCGCTGCCCGATCATTGCTGTCACCAGGAGCCCGCAGGTACACTCTGCTTCTATGAACCAAAAAAATATGTTATATTTGTGCTGACACTGGTGCATTTGTCTTACAATGAAAATATGGCTTAGATGACGTTAACTCGCCGTTTTCAAAAGTGAACAGTGTGCGATGCCTACTCTTTACTGTCTGTTGTGGTAAATTGTGACAGCATTGTGAGATTGGTATCACCAATCCGGAGTATATATTACCGACAGTATTTCTGTTTTATAGACCGGCGATCAAAATGGGTTACACGGTCTTTTAAAAAGAATCATGGTTACCAATAATGTCAAAGCAATAATCAGGATCAAATTTGATGGCGCACATATCAATGCTCTATAATAACCCCAATAATATTAATTAAAAGAAAATAAAAATAAAAGGATAGATAAAAAAAATTAATATGCTAATGAACATATTTAAAACTAAATTGCATGCCTCATTCTAACATCCTTTGGTATTCCTCTTTCTTTGTTCTTTAAATAATGTAAAAGTAGGTCTCCATCTCCTGATAAATAAGTCTTTCTGAAGTTATTTGTTCCATCAGATAGATTTCCAGATTCTATTCAACCACATGCGTGATGTTGGAGGTTCAGGTTTCGATTTTCGGTAGCAGATCCCTCAGATTCTGCAGGAATCTTATTTCAATATATATCTAACTTTGGAAAAGACCACAGTATGTGCACATGAGTCCTGATTTGTGTACCACAGTTTCTCCAACATATATTTGGGTAGCTTGGGCATATTTTTGCCCTTTCTTCTGGTTTTCGCGAGCAATTAAATTATAACCTTCTATTCTGTCCATGAATTTGATCTTGCTGTCATGTATGCTTCGCTGCATTCCTTCCCATTTATCTGTTGGTATGTCTGTTTGCAATTCATCTTCATGTTTATGTTTTTAGTGTTTACAGTCATGGATGAGAAAATGTGGTATAGATGACTTATGAAATTTGATGTTTTCATTGTTCCAGTAACAATGAGTTATTTTTCTACATTTTTTAATATTTATGTTATTTATTATATTATTTAAAATCAGGTTCATGTTGAGTTTTTATGGATGTTTTGGCCCCTTTTAAGTTGGCTTTACTTTTCTAGTGTAAGTTTTGATTTCTTGCTTTGTCTTAAGCTGAAATTCTTTTTTAAGTTGATTTCTTGTGTTTACTTCCCTCAGTGTTTCTCAATCTGTCGCTTAACTTGTAAGTCTTTCTTTATTTACGTCTTTGCTCCCCAGTGTTCCCTTGTCTCTGTCTTCATGTTTAATACGAGCCTTCCTGGCTCCGTATTTAGCATGTGTGTTTTATTATTTTGTGTTTTATTTTGATAGTTTATTTTCTGCGCTGTGTTGTTTTCTGTTTTACTTCCTGTCTGTCTCTTGTTTCCGGTCTCCCAGTTAGTCTTCATTGTATAGTTATACGCTCCTCTTTGTCACATTGTCTGTTTGCATTCCTGTTTTAACTTCTCTGTGTTCTCTTGTTTCTTTGTCCTTCTTGTGTGGTCTTCCCCTCGGATTGTTAGCTGATAGCGGTGCCAGATAAAAGCTCATTGAAATGATTATACTGGGGAGTTTGAATATACTTTTGATTATCATAATATCTATTAATTTATTTTGTAGCTAGATAGTGGGATGAACTAAGATTGATAATGTGTGCAGTTAGCTCCATAAGTATTTGGACGATAATGCAATATTTGTCATTTTGTCCCTGTACACTACGTGTAAATTTTAAATTGAATACTGAATATATGATTTAAATGCTTGATTTTTTTATTTAATTTAAGGGAAAGTATTGCATTAACTTATTACTATTTAGAGCCATTTTTATAGTCACTCGGCTGTTCCAGAGGCTCAGTGTTATTGTCCTGACTGTAAGAATGTCAACACCATAGAAACTATATAATAATATATAATACGAGCCAAGAGTAAGTGCGTAAATCCCCTCTAATTGAATTGAGTTTCAGTGTATTTTCTTTGAAATGATAATGTAACTATATTTACCTACAAATACTTTGTTATTATTATTGTGGCTTTATTCTGAACATGTTAAAATGTTCAGAATGAAATATGGGCTATATTAAAAATCATGAATTGCATGCTATTTAGAGTAAAGACTTCTTAAAAATACACCACGACCATTAGTGAGAGTAAAAGGATAATGTTGGCCCCACCCATATTTTATATACAGTTTGTGCATTAAATATACCAGGGGATCAACAGACTGACAGACTATAAAAATGAATTAAAAAAAAGCAATTTACGGTTATTTGACCAAAAAAAAAAAATCTGCTATAATGTACCTAATCTTTTTTTCTCTTCCTCAGGTCACCCGTCAGTCTCAGCTGTTACGAGGTGTGTTTCCTGCCCTCTTCCACCCTCTGCCCGCTCCTGTGTGGGCTGATGATGTGGACAACAGGGTCAACTTTGGCATGGAAATTGGTCAGTTTGTGCTCTGCTCCGTCTGCTTGCAGTTCTTATATAATATAAGCCATATTACTCACATGCCCTTATCTGTCCAACACCACAGGGAAAGCAAGAGGATTCTTCAAGTCTGGCGACATGGTGATTGTGGTGACAGGCTGGATCCCAGGGTCTGGTCACACCAACATTATGAGGGCAGTGAATGTCCCATAACAACATGACCTCACTGGACTCTAAATCTGACGGAGTTGCTGGAGGTTCATTAAGAGAGCCTTTAAAATCTTTTAATGCACCGAAACCCCAAGAACCACCCCTCAAATTAAAGCAATAACCTCTGTCAAAAGCAGCAACAACACTCTCCTTTAAATTCTAGGTTATTATGAGGAAACACTTAGTCTAATAACCGCTCATATGACTGTACCCATGACTCCCTTCAAATAAAACTTGACTTTAACTTTAATATGTTGTTCTCCAGTTCTTGTCAGGACATAGGCTTTGCTAATTGAACTGTCCAGCCTCCTGTTTTCATACTGAAAGTGAAAGTATTGTCTCTGTGGCTGCCATTGTTGAAGCACATTGGTGCTGTTTATAGAATTTGGAGATAAGGATTTCGTTCCTACCCAGAGTCCAAAGCTTATCTTTGTGCAGCGGCAATTTTTGGCTATTATGAGCAGCACCGGATGATGCAGAGCTGACACCCCCTTTGTCAACTGAGATGACCCAGATGGCCACATCTGCATATTGCTCTCCCAGAAAGTAATTATATCTGTTCCTGTGTGGGTCTTCCTCATGCCTCATAATCCTTTATTTTGTGACATCCTTGCTTCCTCCTCCTTTTTTCCTTTTGAGCTTTAATGTGCAGTGAATCCTCCCGCAGCTCTCTCTCTCTCTCTTTCTGCCACTAATAGCCACTTTTACAGAGGCTGGCTCATTGTAAATATTTCTGTGGTTAGTCTAATAGCGTTTTATCTTCGGAGCACTTACAGAGTTTTATGTCTATATTTGCAAAAGTCTGTTTGCCATAAGTCTGCAGGATTAAGACGTGAGGTTGTTCAGTTGTCTACATTTGATCTGTTCAAGTAAACTTCTGAAGTAAAAGTAGTAATACCACAATAAAAAAATGAAATAAATGTATTGATATCAGATAAATTTATATTTAATCTTTTAAACGACCAATTTGACCAATATTCCTCCTAAAGTATTGTGCAAAAGTCTCAAGCCACCTGTCACTTCTTTATATTTGGCCAGGGAAATGGGAAATAGGTGTAGAGAATTATTAACATTATTTATTTATTAACATGTGGAAACAATGGAAATAAAATATAAAGTAAACTACAGTCTGTATAATTCTAACGAGCTTGAAATATTCAATATTTGGTTTGACCGAATTTATTCTTTAACACAGCCTGAACTCTCTCAGGCAGCTTTCTTGCAATTTAAGTAGTCTTTGGGAATATTTCTCCAGGCTTCTTGAAGGACATTCAAAGCTCTTCTTTGGATGTTGGCTGCCTTTTGTTCTGTTCTCTGTCCAGATGATCCCACACTGCTTTAATAATGGTGAAGGGCTCTGGGGAGGCCAATCCATGACTGATGTCATGTGTGCTTTTACTACATTGGCAGTGTGTTTGGGATCATTGTCATGCTAAATACTGAAGCCACTTCCAGTCAGACTTTTTCCAGATGGTATTGCATGGTGGATCAATTTCTGACAGTACTTTTCTGCGTCTATAATTCCATCAATTTTGATGATGGTGGTGATGATCGGAACCAAATATTGAAATTTGGATTCATCAATTCCATAAGTTCTTGTGCAATTTGACATACCACAGCCTATTTCTCCCTGTTTCCCTTCAATAAGAATGGCTTGACAGCCACCCTTGCACTGAGAGCTTTTCTGATGAGACTTCCGTGAACAGCAGATGGATCAACTGAAGGGTCAGCAGATGCAGCTCTCAGGTACCGTGCCAGGAGGTTGCTGAATTTTTCCCAGTTTCACATGAATTTCAGATAATATTCATCTGCTGTACACAATATTCGGCCTCCCACTCGTTCCTTCAAGAATAAAAATCGCAATCACAGCAATTGTAAATGAGCATAATAGGTGCCCTTTGTATATCAAGTAGTAAATAGCTGTCAGATTTATTTTTGCTTCAAAAATGTTGTAGGTTGAGATGTTTACATATAGTACTTCGCAACTGTTCTTAAGCTGAACATACTTTTTCCCTGCTGAGTGTAATTTGGATGCAGATGTTTTCACAAATCATAACAACACATAAAAAATAAACTACTCTGTTACATGTAAAATCCCAGTATTTCACAGTATTTCTTTATCTTTCGCTTAGAATACTGACAGATCAGATATAAAGTCTCTTATTTAAGTAGGATAACCAATAAACAGCTGACAAATAAATGTCCATCTTTGTGCGAGTGCTTAAATACATTTAAAATACTTAAAAGGAAAAACGTACATCACAGTAAACTACCCTATCACCTATTTCATGGTGTACAGGCCTTAATATCTCTCTAGACTAACTCGGCCTCTTGAGTTTAACTCCAGATTGAATGAATATTTATTATTTAATTTATAAAAGGTGTATCTGTTTCGCGTTCTTCGGATCACAGCGTTCTTTAAGGACTTCATTCGTTTTTCTTTTATTTCCTTTAATAAGTCCTCCCCATTGTTGATACAAAAAAAGGCTTGCCCCTTTTTGCTATTTAAATAAAGTTTCATCATCCCTCTTTCCATCACGCGCTCCCTCGCCGCATTGGTGAGAAGGGATGACGCGCATCCTGTACCTGTGAAGGATGCGTGCGTCTTGCGCCGGCTGGGCATGCGCCCTTGGGGGAAGGATGATGGGGATGCGGATGCCATGGCAACAAGCTGATTAGATTCCGACTATTATATGGACATTTATTTATTTAATATTTCATTTGCACGCGCTGGCTGCGCGCTTCTGTGGACGTGTCAGACCGACCTCTGAGTGTTGAGTCAGAAAAGGAAGTAAATTGAGCCGTAAACTGGACTCCATCTGCTCTGCACAATCTGCGGAGGACCAAAGAATATTAAAGGCTCAACAAGTTGATTTGTTTTTATTTAAGAAAGGTTTGAAATTCCGGGGAGTTTTACCTCGGAGCGGCTTTCTTCATTTACACGTAGAGTCTGTAATCTGCCGTTGGTGCCATAAGACGGGAAGGGACACCGCCGTATCCCTGTAGACTGGACAGTGTCATTGAAAAGTGAAGTGCATGGCAGCGCCTGCATGTGAGGGGACATGGATTTGGAGCGCCATGCTGCGAGAACCTGATCAAGTTAATTGTGGCATCAGTTTTTTATAAAATAGCTTTTTTGTAAAGGAGGAAATCTGCCTGTGTGACTGATTGCGCTTCAGTCGCGGATAGATGGGTTTTCCGTCATGGTGAAGGTGTTGTTTCCCGCACGGATACTGAAAATGACAACGTGTGGCGGACTCATTGAAAACATGGGCTAGACCTGGGGTATTTTTGACTTCTTTCCTCAGCCGTGTTTGTTTCCGTTTTTCCTGTGTGCGTGTGGCTGGTCTAGTGCGTGTTCTTACGAATCAGTGCGCCTCGGAGTGCGAGCGCTCGTGTGTGCCTTTTTTCGTGCGTCCCTTCTGCCCGTTAACAACCCATCCCTTCTAACAGAGTATCGAGTGTCCTTGTCTTTCATCCTTGGATGAATGTTCCCCAGTCTGACACCTTAGAGCCCAAAACATCTCTTACATAATGATATATGCTGAAAGAGGCAAAGACTGGGTAGGCAGCCTGGACATATAGGTTACACTGACAGGACACGGACGGCCAATGAGCGTCGAGCGCTCTTATCTACAATAGACCGGGAATCCGGTGCCAATATGACCGGTGTCGGAGCGTTAAGGGCGACTGTGGAGAGGAGAGGGAGGGCCTCGGGCGGAGAGCAGCGTTTCAAGGACGAGGAAGGAGGACTGGCACAGAAACATCTGTAAGGACAAACGAGACTCTTTAAGAAAAGAGGAAAAGTGAAGCTGCTGGC
>VOQK01027201.1:20209-32733 GCA_015052645.1 Benitochromis conjunctus
AGGCGGACCCCCCCCCCCCCCCCCCCCAACCCCAGACTCTCAGGGGGGAGGTGGGAGTGAGGGTATGTGCGTTGATGGTGTGCTTGATCAAGCCTTAATCCAGGGAATAAACCCCCCCCCCCTTATAAAAGACACACACACACACACTCGTCCCACTTCAGCCTGATCTATGCAAACACTATCTCTGCATGGTAAACAGTCTTCTCCCGTCTCATGGCAGAGAGAAATGAGAAGACGGAGCAAATGAATGAGGAGTGGGGAATAAGAAGAAGAGAGGCTGTTATTTAAAGTGGAATATTTTGCTTCAGTTAACCATTTAAATAAAAACCCAAAAGACAGCAAAATCCATCCAAACTCAGCCAAGAGTCGGGCCACAATGCTGTCTGTATGTATATGTGTGTGTGTGTGTGTGTTTATGTGTATATATATATGTATATGTGTGTGTATATATATAGTCATCATTTATATCTGACCTCTGGGACTGTGTATCAGGAGCGCTGGGGGGAGGGGTTGGTGGAGAGAGCTCAGAACAAGACCAGCTGAAGGGTGCTGAGTGGAAAGTGGACTGGAGAGTGGGACAAGGCCGGCTTTATCCACAGAGACAATGTGGAGGAACGCTGGATGAAACTAGCAACAGGCACACTCACGAGAGGAAGAACTTAACCTGAAACATAAGCTGTTTTTATCTTTCCTCTACATTGCCCAGGTGCACGGGAAAAGACAAATGTGTGACATAGTTAGATTTGACACTAAAAGTTACCAGCTCCCACAGTAAGTCTGTCTGATGTCTGACTGTATCGACTTCCACAGATGTGAGAACAGAACTGTTAATAGTCTGGTGGATTTACAACCACTCAGGCAACGCCCTTGCTTAAACCAAATAGAGCATGCTCAGCACTGAGGACGCAGATGAAGTGAAATATCTCCCACTCCGTCCTTCATGTGAGAAACTCCAGACAATGAGCTTGAGAAAGCCATATAAACAAGGATTGCTACATAACTTCAAGTTAGCTGTAGCACACAGAAACATTGTCATAGAGAATAATTTGAAGAGCCTGGCTTTAAATACTCCTAGGTGTGATTGGCATCATGCCCAGACAGACACACGCTCGCACATAAACACACACACAGAACAGGCCGGCCGACATCAACAACAGAAAGCACAAGGAAAAATAAACAAAGAGAAACCGATAGGAATGAGTGTGTTAGTCCCAAGCTCATTACAAATATTTATCGACTAATTCGTTATTAAAAAGAAAAATACTTGAAATAAGTTACCACAGTCCTCTACTGCCTGTTCTCGAGCTGATTCAGAAAAGGAAGCAACGGGGGAACTTAAACTAACATCTTCTATTTTTAACTATGTCTTCCAGTTATTGGCAGCAGAATGTATTATTCTATCCAAAACAATAAATGCCCCATAGATCAATGCACCTTGCATCCAGTGAAAGGTGCCCCTTAAACTCTGCCATTAATAATTAAGCCGCAGAATAAACAGCCATTCAACTGGAAAACACATCTCTAATGAAGCCTGTATATAAAAGAAGGACATAGCTTCAGGGTATAAAATGGGAAACCAATGTGAAGGTGTTGTTTTCTTTTGCATTGGCCAACAGGGGGCAGCTCCTCAGATTGCAAAAACAAATCTGGTTGAATGAAAGTCTATGAGAAACGGACTCCAATGCTCCCTTGGTCTGAACTTTCCTGATGATTTTATGGTTTCAGTCATCAGTTTCAAGCCTTACTAAAAACTATATGACAGGTTCGAAACCCTGCATTCAGCATTTTTACTGTCCCCATTTTAGAGGTTATGAAACACGTTGTTACAAGAAAGAAGTGGATATGACTGAAAACCCAAGGACTTGTCCTAAAGAATAGGCGGCCTTGGATTCTTCTGTTGTCCTAATGATTTAGAGTCACTTTTAGTCTAAATGGGATCATAATTTATAAAATGAATATCGTGTTATATTGAAGATTATTCAAGTTAGCTCATCATAAACGCATGATGAAGTTTAGGGATTAAATTGTAAGGTCCCATTTAGTAGGCCTCGTGCCATAAACAAAAGCATGTCTACAACACAAAGTAAAGGTTTTAGCCAGCTGCTGTCTTTGAGAAGGTATGCGGTGAGTTGGAGTGTATTTTTTTCCTTGTCTGTTTAAGACGTAGACGTAGAGACTGATGGTATCTTGTAAGCAACATGTGAATTAGTGTATGCGTTTAAAGTGTTCTTCAGTTTTTCCCTCAGATCCACCCCTCGATCGTCCACTTTCAAAACACCAAGGTGACCAATGCTTTCAGGTTGAGCCCTCACAACAGGAGATGGCTAACTAATGAGGGAAACACTACAGGGTACTAGCTTATCCAAGTGGCACTTGACTTGCTCCAAGTCAGTTTAGCACTTTCTAACATGAGTTTTTCTTTTCAGGTTTATCTAACTGTAAAGTAAGACATGTGAAAGTAATCTAGTATACTCAGTTGTTGATAAATCCTACAGTGTTACAAACAAGGCGAGGAACTCGTAGATGCAGGCGTGAAAATCAAGTAGGAGACAGAAAGAGATGAACTAGAGACGAGAGCAAGAGCGTAAAAGAGGAAAGTCAAAGGGCAAGACAGAGGAAGGCTTAGTGAGAGGGCCAGGCAGATGGAGTAAGTGACAGGGGGAGGACATGGCTGCGAGAAAAAAGAAGAGGAGCTGTATGAATGACAGGGAGGGAAAAGAGGAAGATGGATAGTTGAAAAGGGAAAGAGAAGAACACCAAAAAAAAAAGTGGAAAAGAGACAGATCAGGGTGGAAATAGAAAACTTGAGGAAGGAGGAAGCCAGTGAGCCGGCCAAGAGTGGGGTTAAAATTCTTTCAGATCAGGTACACATAATAGGCCTCGTTAATATTCATAGTTTCCTCAGGTACAGCGAAGGTTAAATTTTACTTACTTTTCAACTCTCATTACTAATACATGATGGCAATAAGAATATTCAAAGCAGACGGGTGACCAAGGGTTGATGAGAACCTTACCTTTCCTCTGACATTTAAACACATTACCATTTCAGGGCCCCTTCCTCTCAATCGTGCCCGCCAGAATAAATTGCCAGCTAATCACGACTTGCTTTGCGAGCCCCGCCTGAATGATGATATTCCGAGTGAAGTCCACCCCTCCTCCATTAGAACTGGACTCTCATTATGTGGAGAATCGGTGAGTGTGTGTGAGAGAGAGAGATGACTTTATCTATCCATCTTCCTATCTAAACATTTGCTAGTTAGTTGACTGTCTAGCAGCCAATCAGATACATGAACAGAGGTGTTATTTACAGAGCATTTAAATGGTGAAATCTTTTAGCCGAGGTCATCAGAAATGACCTCTTGTACGCAGTGTCTTAGTGAACGTCCATCTGGTTTACCTCCTGCTGGATTGTGGCTCTGACTCATGTAGTATATATCAAATAGAGGTGTAGTTGTTATGATTATTATGGCTGATGCAGTCTTGTTTTGTTGGAGCACAATGTGACAAAGATGGCCACCATGGAATCACCAGATGGTTTTGGAAACTCCAACTTGAAGCGTCATTGTGAATTTTTAAAACCAACATCTTCTGCGATGTTGGTTTTATTTGAACCAAAGGACACCATAGCTTAGGTTCATTTTAGCAGTTTCATTAGATGGCTGCAACTCCCTGAGTCTGCTTCTCCTGGAGGCTTCTTCCTGTTGAAAAGGAGTTTTTTGTCTCCACTTTTTCCTGTTCCCTGTTATAAGGGGTTGCCTGATTATTAGGGTTTTATTATTGTAAGAGTTTTACCTTAAAAAAAATAAAAAAACAAGCTGTGGAGCACAAGTTGCGGAGAGCGTCGGCTTTCTTCTTATTTTGTGTATTTTTATTTCACAAAATGAGTTTCGTTGTTCTTGTAACAGTGACAATAAAGATCTATTCTATTGTTGTGATCAGAATTGAATCAAAACCCTGATTTTTATACACATTTACTATTTACTAATTAGCTTACTACACTTACTACATGAATAAATTATAATTGAAACATTTTATTTGCTGTTTTTTCCTTTACAATTTTCAATGGGAACATATGTGAAAAAAAGACTATCAAAGCAACAAATATAAAGTATTCTGAGTATTCAAAATGAATATATCAGCATGTATCTGAATGACAGACAGTTCCCTTCCCAGGTGGTGCTGTGACAAGCCAATGCTTTAGGTTAACAAACAGGGACAAAACCCTTTCCATCTGGACTGATCAGCATCAGAGCCCACTGACATGACATGGAAGTGTCTGTCGCCCCAAGGCAGTCACTGCAGCAACAGGAGAGATGACAGGAGAGGGGAGAGGAGGACATGAGAGGGCAGGTGACAGGAGCTAGCAACAGGAAAACCAACCACCTGAATAAACCGCCGTATACACCAGCAAATATCACCTTTTAGCTGTTTTTCATTGCCGCACGCCTGCATTCCAGTCCATGCTACTCAAAAGGGTTCAGGTAAATTATGAATTTACCAGAGAATATTGAAATGTCATTACTTTAATGGATTTTCTTGTCATTTTGGTCATCAGAGGTTTAGAAATGCATTGTATACGCAGAACAAAAAGACTAAAAATGACTGGATTATGATAAACTTTGTGGCTTTTTTATGAAGGTGATAGGGGGAATAGGGCATAGGTAAGTCTGAGAAGTGAAAAGTTCAGTATTACCCTTTACACACAAGCACTTTGCAGTGAATTGAACAAAGAGCCGAACACCAACACAGACCAATCGGCAGTCAGACTTGAGAGAAATGTGAGACACGTGTAAGTTCCCCAGTCTCGTTAAAACTCAGAAACCATGAACTTTTTTCTAAGTGTGTTTTTTGCTGGTTCACATGGAATTACTCTTCAGTCTTGTTGTTTTCATGCAGGGCCGATGCTCTGGCATTTTATTTGGACTTGAGTGACAGGCAAAAACATTTGAAGATGTGTGATAGCCCCTGTTTTACTGCAAACTTGCCTGTCGTGCGATTCGCCAGCGTCGACATCAAGGCTTTCTTTGAAGCGATCAAAGTGAAACCGAGATGATGTCAAATAATCCTTCTGGACAGAGTTTAAGGAAGCCATCATCCACTCATCGCGCTACACACCTCTGCTGATGCTTTTTCTGCTTCCCTTTGTTATGCGGGTGTTATGCTTTTAAATGTAAGAGTCAGATTAGGTCCAAGCAATGTAAATTTTGTCAACACAGGGTGATGCGAGGCACTGAGTGAACATATACTGGCCCAGTTTTTTGGGACAGTACTTGAACACACCAACTACAACCACTGTATGCTCTTCAGGAGGATTCCAGCACAGTAAAATAAAAAGTATAAGAATGAATTCTCATTTATCTGTTCCCACCTCTGTGAGTGAGTATAATCTATAAATCAAAGATGTTTTAAAATTGTACTTTAATAATATTATTATTAATAATAATAATAATGATAACAAAGCTGTGAACTTACATTTTTTTGAAACTGAGAATTTTTACACCTACAGGTGTGAAAATGATTTAATCTGAACTTTGGGATTTATTATATTTTAAGTTTTTCTCTGGGTATTTCCCTCAAATAATCACAAAGAATACATAATGTTAATTTCTAGGAACTCTAAAGTGGCAGTGATTGTGAATGTAAATGGTTTACTGTGAGTCTTTGTTAACCCTGTGATGAACCGACGACCTGTTCTGGGTATGGTTTCAGTTTGCGGAGAAGTTTAGTGTAAGTACTGCAGCACACTAATGTTGCATGTGCATATGCACTCTTTTTTAAGACTATGTAAGTTTACACACATTAGTTAGCTTTTACCTGGGGTCACCAGAGTGGATCATCTTCCTCCATCCTCTTATCATCCTCTTCTGTAGCAGCCCTCCTTCTGTGGTATGGATGCTGCACTGACAGGAAGGTTTCTTGAGTGTCTGACAAAAATTGCACAATACATCTCAGAAGCAGCCTTCAGTCACTACTGGGCGTTTATAGTGCCAGGATTGTCAGGAGGCCTCAGTTTCATTGAGGGAGATGGCCTGGTCAAACCTCTGCTCTCGTGTAGCTCCTACAGGAGTCTGAAATCAACGTCTAAATCATTTGTACAGCTCTAGTTTAAAACTACAACTCAGGTTTTCAAGATTAGGCCTCAATGTAATTTTTTATAATTGTTTTGCTTGAAGGAAGAGTGGAAAAAATAAGAATTTCCCTGTACAGTGTAAACCACTGAGCCTATTTTTACTGTGCATATGGCAATAATGACATAATACATCCATGAATCCTCTCTGTGGCCTTTTCCTTCTTCCTGGCAGCTCCATCTTTAAAATCTTTGCCCTGTCCCTCCTCTGCACATGCCCAAACCACCTCATTAGTCATCTATGATGACAAATATTAGACTAACCTCATAAATTGATCATAAAATCATTAGTGTCTTTCAGCCTCATCTTCATTTCTGCCCACCTTCATCCCTCCTTGAAAGTGTCCTCCTCTCTCTTCCATTCTTTTCCTTACAGATGGCTGCCTCCTCTCACTCCTTCTGATTCCCTCTCTTTCATTCTCGTTGCGTCTCAGGTGTGGTAGAATAACACCTGAATTAGTTTTTAAAAGATATATATTGAAGCATGCGCCTTTCCACTCTGATTGTGTAGCGGTCTAATTCAGTATAATTTAACTTGTGATGAGGATGAAAAGTACAAAAATACAACCAATTATATTTATCAGATAAGACGCTGTTACCTTATTGAGGTATTTAAAGCTCAGTCGCTGTAAGGTGAACGATGGAGAAAACAGCAACACTGTCCATAGATTTACCTAACTTTAAGCGTTTTAGCAGAAAGGATATTTTGCTGCCTTTTCATGTTTGTAGGCTGACATACAGATAAGAGAAAATACAAATATTGAATTCACTAAGCTATCTGAAGGCAACTACCGGCTTTTAAGGTGGAATGTTTTCTTGCATGTTATTCAGGGCATGAGTTGATGTCTTGAATCAATCAGCACAAGGTAAATATCAATATAACCGCTTTGACCATTCGGTTTGACTTCAGTGCCTCTCTTATATGACACGCCTTTTCTTGAGGATTGGATTTCAGTTGGATTATACTACGTGTGAATATTTCATTTCCTTCTTTGGAGAAAAGAAAAAGTGTCTGAGCGCCGTTCTGGTACACTCGGGAATCGTACCATACCTATGAGGTAAGAGATCGTTGGGTTTATGCAATGACAGGTGAAGAAGAATCAGCACAACAATAACAAAAAACTCAATTTGCTAGAAGTTTTTTGAAATATGAATCCAGGGACAAACGTAGGATTTCTGCCATTGTATTACAATCCTGGCAGCAGTTAGTTAAGGTAGCTTAAAAGCCTACTGTTTCTGTTAGAGTAGCAAAGAACTAAGTGTTCTCACTTTTAACATATGATGTTTAAGATGATATGACATTTGACCTGTTCTGCCTTTATCTGTGCACTAATATTCACTAACACTGAACACTGTTATCTGCAGTGTGGGCGTGATTACTCAAAAAAGTAATGTATTATACATTACCTGTTTATGATCTTCAAAGTAATGCAGTCTTAAGAAAGTAATTTGTTGCACTACTCGTCACATTACTTGTCTCATACTTACTACTTAACAATATAAACCTTAGGCTACAGTTCCACACACCAACACAAAACCCTATCCTTTCTGTTAGTGTTTACATGCGAACACAAAGCCAACAATAGAAAGCAAAGTTGAACACCAATCCAAAGAGACTTCAAAGCGACCGCCACAGTGCTTCTACTTTAGAAACATGACGCGATAGAAACGGAGGCTGCAGCCTGACTGCTCATTACTGCCTTTGTTACCTGCTGAAGTTCACGCTCTGGCTGCTGGGCTGGAGTCGGCGTTTCAGATACATTTAATAACCTTTGTCACAAAAGTAACAATATAATCGAAACTTAAATGTAACTGTAATTATTGTACAGTAATGAATTACATCACTGCATTACTGAAAAAATCTAATCTGATTACAGTAGCGCGTCACATCTTTATCTGAGATTCAGTGCTCTTCAAGCCATATTTATAGAGTTGCCTTAAGGTGCTTTATACTGTACAGAGAAAACCCCAGCAACCAGATGACACCTGACGTTACTCTGTCTTTATGCTCGAAGTTTGAACTAAATTTCTGTGTGCACGTGTTTCTCTTTCCTTTCACCAGCGCCCGTGTGTTTGCATGTAAGCAATGAGAGCTGCAGTTGCTTCACTGCTCTGTTTGGCCACACATCATGCTGTGGACCTCATGCTTTCTGCTGGAAACCCTCATCTGTCCGTACGCATCCCTTGTTTACTACTTTAGTCATGAAATCACCGCTGACATGTGACACGATACATAGATTGACAGGTGAACTCCGGGAAGAGCAGAGCACAAACTTGCAAAGCAAGTGCAAGTAATGAGGGCTCCGCCTCTCGCGTCCACAAACTTTCCATCCATCTGCCCACCTCCTCCTGCGGTTTTTCTCCTCCACTTGTATGAATCCCTGCATGCCTGTTTGTCACTTAAACGAAAGCGTACAGACTGACAGGCCGATATCTAAGTCTTTAAAATGAAACTACTAGCAAATTAATTTTTCATCCTTTCTTATCAGTGACTGATGGGCCGCCGGGTCCCTCCCAAAACCCTCTGTGTCCCCGCGGGCAACTCCTGCAGCTCGGGAACCAAGGTTTTCATCCTAAATGGTGGTAAATGGCTCGCCGCACAAATAATGCATAAACAGCTGTTTTGCCCAAGTAAGTTATCCTCTTAAAAGATTCAGAACCCTCTCTCTCTCTGCCGTCCCACAGTCTTCTGCTCGCTCACTCTCTGCCTATCTCTCTCACTCAGTTAATTCATCAATTTCTTATGATAGCAACAGTTCTGCTCGGCGCGGGTGTTAAGTACCAATTAGGGGGGCGGGTTCCCCTCGGCCCGTTCTGCCACACCTCTCCTCCTCCTCTTACAACGCTTCTCTTCCTCTCTGGCTTCTCTTCCTCTTCTTCTCTGTCATTTTCTTGTAATTTTTTTGTTTATTTTCCAGTTGTAACCCATTTTGGCTTCATCCACACTACCAAGTCAGTCCTTTATGCCCATCAGATCTTTTCCTTAGTCTCAGTAGTCAAAATTGGAAAGATTTCTTTAGTCTTTATTAACTTTTTAGTACT
This sequence comes from Benitochromis conjunctus, assembly GCA_015052645.1. NCBI lineage: Eukaryota > Metazoa > Chordata > Actinopteri > Cichliformes > Cichlidae > Benitochromis > Benitochromis conjunctus. The sequence continues at coordinate 29,379 of VOQK01027201.1, forward strand.
TTAAATTATTTATTGTAGATAATATCTGATCAAAAGATGGAAAACACACATCAATCAGGATAAACTTCTAGTGGGCGGCCATATATGTTTTGCTAAATCAGTGGCTTAGCCCTGTTGTTGAACTGAGACAGGGCCACCAGACTCTGCTGGTTAGGGTGTCTGACCCCTCGAATCTAAAATCAGACTCACATTTGTGCTTGCACTTAGATTTATGTTGTAGTTGTAGCTATCACAGATGGTGGCCTTCTTTTGACCGTGTGACTATTTATGTATAAAAATGAAGATGATGAAGAGAATCTGCTTTTCCCCCCTCCTGCAGTTCTGGCATTATAATTAGACAGGATAGGAGGGGGCAGGCCACCATCTTCATTTCTGAAGTGCTGCCACTTGGCCTCAGAGTTGTCTTCAGGCTCTGACTCTTACAGAGGAAGCAGAGGTGGAGGGAGGGAACTGAGACTGTTGTGTCTCGGGTCTCTCGAGCATCTCAGATGTCGCTGCCAAACGTCACACAGACTGTCTGCTCATAAGAATAAACACTACTGCCAACCAGAACGTACAAACAACAAGTAGCACTCTTCTTTAAAGAGTGTCACAGTAATAATAAATCTAATTCACATTCATATTTATGATCAAATCAGACCACGTTGTTGTTCAGCAGAGTGTCATGCCTTTAACCAATTTGACTTAACATGAACTTTAGTCTGTAATAGACTTGTTTTAGTTTCTTAGTAAAGATCAGGCTTCAAAACCATTCTAGGTTAAGTAATACCAAGATGGCAGAAGGAAAAGAGGAAGACCTCAGAGAAGATTCATGAACGTAGTGAACGAGGTCATGCAGAGGGTTGGTGTGAGAGAAGAGGATACCAGGCGTGAGACTGAGGCATATGTTGTGCTTTATTACAATCCATTAGCTGCTTGCACTGAATCACCCACAGTTGGAGTCGTGCTTATAATAAACTCCTTACAGAACTAATAAAATAACTTATTAGATCGATGAAACTAACAATGAAAACTCAGTCAGCATGACTATAGTCAAAATAACACTGTTAGTTAACACTTTCCACAGTGTTAATAACACTGTGGAAAGTCGGAGGCCGGGGGAGAAGCAGTACAGAACAAAGCAGAAATCAGTGACGGCAGATATCACACTAATTACATCAGATACAGCACGACCGTAGGAGCTGGGGTGGAGGTGGGTTGCAAAGATGCTTGCAGATGTTCGGCAAGTGCAGGCAGCCTCAACACAACCAAATACTGCTGATATAAATAGCATGCCTTCCTTGCAATTTGCCAATTGGGTACACCAAAGGAGCTGAGCCAGCAGCCTATGAGATCAGCTGGCCTGCCAGGATTGGCTAGCCCTTACTTCTTGGCATGTATAAACCAATGCTACGCTTAATTTGATGGTGACTTTTAGTGGTGTTTCCACATCATATTTTTTAAATACTAAAATGATGAATTCTATCCTGCTTTCTAAAACTTCAATTTTTTATTTTAATTTCACTTTTTTATAATGATGTCAAATATTTACATTTATCCATGTGTCCATCTGTTTATCTATCTATGCCCCATTTACGTTTTGCCATCTTTTCTCCTCCCCGTTCTAGTTTCTGTAGCTGACATAGAGTTAAAAGAAATCTCTTTTCCAATCAAATCATGCCTGTTTTCTTCACATGGAGCCCGTGAGATGGAGCCAAGGGAAAACAAAACCAAGAATATAAAACCGATCTTTGAAAGTGTCCCCAGATTCTGCGAGCCTTTCAAGTGCGCCATCTAGATTCATTTACTTTGCCTTTCATGTTAGAAATTTGGTTTCATCACAGCAATTAGCCTCTTCATGTCCGGACCAATTATTCCATTAAATTAACGACTCTTCCAAGATAATAAGGGCTGTAATTGATTTTATCTGGGCAGCCAGGCCTCCTTCTCCAGCTCTAGTGTGTCGTTACACCTCATTTAAAAGGCTTTTCTTCCATCTTGCCCTCATTAGCAGTTCAGCGTGGTGTGTGTTTGCCCAATCAGTGCTTCATCTCCTTACCCCCGTGCACAGGCAGCGCATAGACACACACGGCAAATCAACATCCAAGCCGTGTAAAGTAATTTGTCAAACATTTCCTTGAATGAAATACACAGAGGGATCTGTGACACAAGTGGGACTTTGTTCCTCACTTTGCTGTTTTCCCTATATCCTTAACAACCACCACCACCATCCCATTGCACTCTTTTTCCTCCTTTTATTTCAAAATTCCCCACATGCAATGATTTCAATGAAGTAGGAGAGCTGAAAGAAAATAAATGTTAAGGAGGGGAAGAAGTAGAATGGGTGGTTGGGTGAAAAGGCAAGGAGTTGAGTTGTGATGGAGGTGGAAGAGGGGTTAAATGAATCATTCATTAGCTCCACAGAGAAAGGGAGCAAAGCTAGCAAGAGCGGGGAGCGTGAAGGAGAGAAAGAGCAGCAGGAAGAGGAGGAGGAGGAGGTTGTTCAAAGGGGAACGCCGTTGATTTTTCTGGCCCGTGCACAGAAGCAGGAGGTCGGTCGCGGGGAGCCCAGGGGAGACGGGCCCGTCTCCAGTGGAAAGATAGGCGTTCGGTTTGGTATAGAATCCAGCCCCCCTTCTGCGTGCCCCCAGGCTGATAGGGTCGGCCTCCAGATCTCTCTAATGAAGCCCTTGGCCTCTTCACCACAGTCTGCAAAAAATTTCAGTGCTGCAAAAAATGTAGAGACCTAAATGAGACTTCTAGCTAGGACAATCAAGAAGTTAAAGCCATGACAGCTGAACTGTATTCCTTCATGTTAAGTACAAACTAAGTAGAGTTACACCCATGTAATATTTAGTATGCACAAACTGGTATAAAGTGGTTCGACCTAAACCATAGGACATCATTTTCCCAGCTGTAACTGCATTCGTAAATGCTTTCAGTCTGGAGAACACAGCTGGTGAAAACTGGGATCAGAAAACAGATCTCGAGGACAAATCAAGTTGAACCTGTTTATCTGTCGCTTTGCACCTGATGAAGTTTTTTTTTTTGCTCTCAGCAGCTTAATGTCGTTAGACAAAGAGCCAGATGATAATTAATATCAAGAGAAACTAGGCTGGTTCTGGTTCGAATTGGTTAAATGCTAACAAGCTCACCTCAAAAGGTAAGTGTCTGCAGGATGAAGCCATTCTAACAATTTTACCCTAATTTTTTACAGCACTTGGATCTTCATCCTCACCTTCATCCCTTGAGCCCTCCCTCCTTCGTTTCTCTCCAGCAATGCTCCACTCTCCTTCCCACTGAGTCTCTCACTCACACACACACACACACACTCACACACACACACACACACACACACACACACACACACACACAC
>VOQK01027207.1:0-10724 GCA_015052645.1 Benitochromis conjunctus
CGTGTGTGTGTGTATATATATATATATACACACACACACTATATATATATAATATATATATCTATATATATATATATATAGTGTGTGTGTGTGTGTGTGTGTGTGTGTGTGTGTGTGTGTGTATATGTCTATATATATATATATATATATATCTATATATGTGTGTGTATATGTATATATGTATATATCTATATATATCAGATATATAAGACTCAAATTGTATGCTTATTTTAACAATAACGTTACAGAGATTGAAACTGTTTATAATATTTTTTCACTTGATATTAGATTTAAATTTTATGCTTGACAATTGAATTACACACACATCTTTTTTCAACTTTTTTTTTTCCATTAAATATATGTTAAAAAAAAATACCTTATTTCTTCGTATTTTGCTTCCATGGAATGATAAATCCAAATCAGAAATTTTTGGCTCAAATTGTCATCAATTATAAATACAAAAATGTACCATCCGATTTTGATCTGCCATGCAGCACATGCTGAAAAAATGGAGCAGCTTCCAAAACACTATCAATCCAGTTCAAACGTAGCAGGATAGAAAAACATACCATGAAAAACCTCCGTCGTCGTCCATGTTTGAGGCTTTCTCGTCGCTTAGGACTCGAGAGAAGTGTAATAGAATATCTTTCAAGAAGCCTGGAGAACTATTCCTGGAGACTAAAAGAAATTACAAGAAAGCTGCCTAAGAGAGTTTAGACTATGCTGAAGAATAAAGGCTGGCCATACTATATTGAATTTCATGCTTATTAGAATTGTACAAACTGTGTTTTTGCTTTGCATACTGTACATGCTTGCTCTTGTTTTCGCCGAATTGCTGCACCTAGCACCTATGTCATTTACCTAATAAAAGAAAAAGAAATGAGAGGTGGCTCGAGACTTGATGTTCATGTCTTTATACTCTGACACACACTACTTACTATGCAAGGGTTTGATTTAGACAACGTTTTAGATTATATTCCACATCTGCCCAGTGAGGAAAATCATTTCATAAAAATGAAACATCATGGACCTGAGCCATGCTGCAGAACATATTTACAAAATTGTGCATCTATTGCTGTTAGATGGCTGTCCCTGTGTTCACTGAGGGGTTACAATATGCAACCATGTGTTCACAGTCTCACCTAACCTCTTCTAATGTCTGCACTGAGAGCAGCATTATATCTGACATTTAGTTCTGTTAGCACCAATTACATCATCATTGAATATTGGGGTGTCTAGGGGCCTTTATTATCTGCATCTCCCTGTCAGCTACATTCCCTGCTTAATTTTATTTGTTGCTAGTAGAACCCTTGGCATCTCTACTTTCATTTAAAAGCGAGCATTATGGATGCTGGTAAAACCTGTCCATTTCAATGTTAAAAACACATGTAGGGGTCGGTGGAGTTTAAAGGGCTAACACTCCTAAAGGCAACATAACCTTCTTTTTAAGCTGATATAATTTGAGGAAAATTCTGCCTCAGGGAAAAATGATTTCTTTCAAAATCGCCTTGTGAGCAGTTCGAGCCCAGCTGCAATGAGTCCAGATACATCAGTCTGGTGTCACACCCACACATTCTCATGTCACGGAGAAGATGAAAATGCCACGAGCAAGTGACTGATACTTGCCTAGATCTTCGCAATGGCTTCATGCAGGAGGAGAAGACACCGCGCACACCGCTGCATGAATAATTTCAGCCGGTGCCAGGGTCTTGTTATTCACAGAAGATAAAATGAAGAACAACAAGTACTACTTTCGCTTTTTTTTTCTTCTCCCCTGTGATTTATTCAGAGTTGTACAACGTTTCAACTCTCGGTCAACCCTGATGGATGCCTTATGAAAAGACAGGAGTTCAAACATAACGGGGGCTTTAATTAATGATATTAACAGTGTGCCATTTATTCTTTTAAGGAAGTGAAGTGCAGGGTTTTTTTTCTCAAATGAAGAAATACATGCAGCACCACTGTAAACACACAAACTTTTTTTTTTTTTTTAAGGTAGATTAAAAGAAAATAATCCTGTAATACATTACACAGAGACACAAGCGACACTGGCCGATGAAAGCGCCTCTGGCAGGTGACTGATACCTGCCCAGATTTTGTTAATGCCACCATTCTGATGACAAATGATCCCAGCAGACAGCTGTAATGCGACTTCATCTTCTGCTAGTGTCATTACACACAGCCAGTCACAAATCAAGGCCTTTCCTAGCGCTGATGAGCAGAAAAAAATAGTTCCTGATGAAAGACTTACTCATACAGGTAATCATAAATCTCAAGAGAAATGGAGCAGAAATCTGCTTCAAGTGGCATGCAGCGAGGCTTCTGCATAGACTTTTTTTTTTTTTTTAATGAAGCATTTATTTATATAATGAAAAGCATAAGTCATTATGTTTTTAAAGTCTTTGTCCAAATGATGATTCTTGGTACTTGATTTGATAATCAGGTTCATACTTTATGCACCAGTGAAATTCCCAGAAGACCTTGCACATTCTCCTTATTAATGTAATAAGAAATGATGGTTATCTTTAATCTTCAGAGATGTTTGAAGTAGGGAAAGAAGCCCTTGTACACTATATTCATCTATATTTTTTTTCTTCTTAGACTCCTTTGAAAAAGTGTGTCGTCTTTTCATTAAATTTTTAACATGTTTAATAATATGTAAGCCAACATTAGAAAGAAGTCATATCCTATTCTCATGATGCCAATTCATACTTAAAAAAATTCAAAGTTATAAATTATGTCGAGCTTTTCCTTGAAATCAACCCAGAAGGGAAAATATATAGTTGATTGTTCTTTGGTATAATTATTGCTTATTTACTTTAATTTATTCTTTTTGCTTTTATCAGACTATTTATAGATTAATTTTCTATATACAAATATTTTATATCCAACATGCTGTTTGCAGAGTTCAGAAGCTGTTCTGTTCATTCTTTCAAAGGGTTTAGCAACCAGAACTGTGTAATTAACTGTACGCTCCAAACTCGTAGCTATAAAACGGTCGCACATCCTAAAGTGATACGTATGTTTACACAGTACATGTCACATTGAGTTGCAATCAAATGTCAGCCTCCAAATCCGAAAAATGAAGTTTCATATAGCAGCTGTTGGAGTGGCCACGAGGCTGACTCTAAAATCAATTTCAACCCCATGTTAAACTGTCCAACATTCGAATGTTCAAAAGAAAGTTTACGACTTAGAATAGTAAAATTTGTCATGAAGAGGAAACTATCCATTGTAAACTAAAACCAGGCTGAAAAGCTTGGGTCATGACCACTTTGACTGTTTTAGTTTGCTTATTGTTAGTTTGTAGTTCATTTTAATGCAGTTACAATATTGTATACAAGTCTTAAGTGAACCCTCATTCCTTTCTATGTTCCTAGGAAAATGGAAAATAGGTACAGTGAGTCCATGAAATGTGCAAAATAAATATAATAAAGCTTGAAAGTCAATATTTGGTACGGCCAACTTTATTGTTGAGCATGGCCTGAACTCTCTTAGACAACCTTTCCTGTAGTTTTTTGAAGTAGTCTTCAAGAATGGCGATGGATCAAAATCTGATAGTACTTTTCTGTGTTCATGATTCCATCAGTGTTGAGAAGATCCCCAACACCAGTGGCTGAAATGCAGGCACAAACCATGACCAGGTTTTTTTAATGATGGCTGTAGATACTCATTGTACTGTAACTAACAAAAGTGTCACCAAACTTTAACAAATCTCCATCTGAAGCACGGGATCCAACAATTTCATTTGCTTATGCCTTATTCCAGTGAACTAACCAATGCGCTTGCTTTTGATCTTTCTGTACAACTCCAAGGCTCTCAACATGCTAGACTAGACTCCTCAGCAGCCTTCAGCTTGGGCTTTTCAGTGCTATACTTCAGTGCTCTTCCACATTTCTGTAAAGCAAGTTTGCTTTGATGTCTTGCCATGCTAAGGTTGTTCCAAAGAATTTCTTCCCATTTATTGAAACTGGTTGTAATTAATTGTCCAAGGTGGACATTCCCACATACGTGGTAGGAGATTAACTAGAGCTACTAATCCCTGAAGATTTGACAGAATCTTGGAAGTTTTATTTTGGGACCCTGTCTTTGGAGGTTATAGCATTGCTGAAAAGGCTTTAGCAGAAAATTGTTTGGGTATTTTTTAGTTATTCAACTGACATGCAATAAATAATTTCTTTGGAAATTGTGCATTGAAGTGTTTCACCAAGGTTTATCTAGTAAAACGAGTGGTGGACATAATGCGTGGTCAATTCAGAATTTATAAGTGACCGTCTTCAATTGCCCAACTCAGCTACTCAGGATGCAGCAGCAAAGGTTAGCAGACAGCATCACATCATTGCAATCCTAGCTTCTCTTTACAGGCTCCCTGGATTTTTTTAGAATTGATTTTAAGATTTTACTGATCACTTTTAAAGCACATCTGGTTCTGGCCTCAAGCTATAAAGCACAAATGTTGACCCCATATGAATGAGTTTGTAGCCTTAGATCCTCATGTGCGGCCCTTCTGGCTGCTCCAAAGTCGAGGCTTAAATCTAAAGGTGACTGCTTTTGCCATCAGGGCCCCTCAGCTTTGGAGGGATCTGCGTGAGGAGATAAGGCTGGTAGAATCAGTGGCTTCCTTTTTAAATGGTAATGCCCATTTCTACCAGCTTGCTTTTAAGAGTTACATTTTGTCTTTCCACACTATGTTATTTCAGTAGACACAAGGGGAAAGTAGTAGAATGATTTTGATAAGGATTGTTGCTGCTGTTGTTATTTTTATTATTATGAAAACTTGGATTGCACAGAATATGGCTTCTAAAATGTCTTTCATTCTCCATTTTAATTTTGATTTGTCCAACATGGGTTGAGTTAGCTCACATCCTCACTTATGGCAACATCCCTCCTTCACATTTACACCTGTTGCAGGAGATTGACAAATCATTTCCAAGTTTGTTAGGTCAAACATCACAGCCATTTCTGAGCCATTTCTCAATGGTGCTTCAATGTGTTGGAATCTAAAGTCATTATTTTCCAATAGATTAATTTGTAAAGCTATGTTTCCAGGTGGTGTAATTAAAACTAGAATCTAGATATACATGGGGATACTAAAGTTTGAGAGTTTAGGGGTAGCAACAGACGTTACCAGAAGATAGCTAATGTAGTTTCAATAAGAATATGCCATTTTCTGTTTGAATAGAGAATCAAATGCTGAAGTTCAAAGAAATTATTGCAGATGGAAATGATCATCTTCTTCGTTTGCTTTTGTAGTGAGCTTGTTATTTGAGTTTTACTGACCAGTTTTCAGAAGGTTTACTTTTTAGTAGACTTTGTCTAGAAGTCTTTATACACAGAGCAGACCCCCCACCCAGTCTAAGTTAGCATAATGGCTGATGTGTTCCCAGATTGTAACATTTATAATATGTTGTGTAACCCAGAGCTCAGATCTATCAAACACTTTGTCAGTTTGCATTGAAATTGAGAAGGATTATGAAGGCTGACATCATAATGCATTTTGATTTTTTTGAGCTGTAATGTATTAGATGATGAACATTTATAAAGAGTTACAAATGAATTTTCTGATTTTATGAAACAGTTTTCAGTGCTAAAAAAAATTAGGCCATAGGAAGGGCTATGTAAAGTAGACAATACGCTCATTACTTGATATTCCCATATGAACAAAGCTATGAATAAAGCATTTCTCTATTTTACAGTCAGATGCAGGGAGCATGACAGTGATGACACAAAGACTTTGATTGCCGGTTATTAGAGTGCATTCAGATATTTCAATAGAGTCTGAAATGTTAGGCTATGTAAAGCAGGGTTAAATACAATAATTGGGAGACAAGAAGATAAAAGTTCGTAAAGTAGGGTGAATGCTTTTATTATACGTTACAGGATCAGACAATGCACTCTTAATGTAATGATAAGCTCTCTTCAATATTTCTGTTAATGACCTTACCTTAGTTCAATGAAAATAAATCAATAAGCAATCATATTTATCCTTATAAGGCATATTTATTCATAGCACTGACTGATGACTGTCATCAATCATCTTAACCTTTACTACAGTAAGACACGTGTCAAAAAAATCAAAAATGGAAATCCAGACATTCAAATGTGTCAGCCAGTATTGATTGAACCTCAGTCCACAGTCACGGTATGTTTGAGACTGACTTTAAAAAAAAACAATCAACTGATTTCTAGAAATGCCAAGAAGCAGACAAAAGTATAAATGTGACACCAAATAAGAAAATGTAGCTTAAAATGTGCCTTTTTATAAAGGATGACTCATCTTGGAGGAGAATCTGAAACAAAATAAAAAACTTTCAAGAAGTTTCACCCGACCTTCTTATTGTTAAAAGTAACAAGTTTTCCTCACCACCAAACTCTCTCACAGGTTCACAGCTTAAAGAGGAAATTTCATGACGGGGGGCGATTTGTTCACGGCAACAGTTTTCAATATACTGCTTTTGTTTGTGACTGGTAACAATTACAATTTAGACTTTCACCCTCGGTGTGCCAAGGGGGAAAAGAGAATGAGACCACATGGAGTGGCAGATGCTGCAGGGATGTCTGCCACATGACAAATAGATGGAGAGAACAAACAAGGTTGTTTGGTATAAGCACTGGTAAAGATATATGAGAAGGGATTGCTGCCTTTCTGGTTGGAAGACCACTGCTGGAAATTTGGATTGAAAGTATCAAGGAGGCAGAGGGCAACTTAGGAGAATTTAGGAAGGTCGGTCACCTGGTGAGAGAAGTTTCAGGGGAAACACGTAGGAAGCCAAAGGTCACGCCTCCCTCTTGTAATGAGGAGCAGCGCCTAGAGAGATAAAAATCTATAGTCTGTGATGTGGACTGAGAAACCTCTAAGACCAAGCTGTGTGGTTAACTGTGGCCATCACAGGCAGGTGGTTGTTTAGGATAATGCTGAGACTCTGGAAGGTTAGTTTTTTTTTTTTATGTCACCCAGAAATGTTCCTCTTGATAGTTTAGTGACTTTATTTTTGCTTTGTATGCCGTATTTTCATGTGTTTTTGCACATTTCAATTTATTTCTACATTTTTCTACTCCAATTTTTCTAGCAAAGTAAAAAGAGATGAGTGGGGAAAAATATCCTGAGTTCGGACAATTTTAACAAGCTTGAAAGTCAATATTTGGTATGACCACATTTACGCTTGTTACTTAAGTAGTTCTCAGTAATACTTCTCTAGCCTTTGTGATGAACATTCAGAGCTCTTCTTTGGATGTTGGCTGCCTTTTGTTTAGTTCCCTGTCAAGATGACCCCACAATACTTCAACAATGTTAATGTCCAGGTTCTGCGGAGGTCAATCCATGAGTGGTTAGCGTTATATTGTGTATTTTTTTATGCCCAGGTAGGTTTTTAGTGCACTGGCAGGATTTCATTGTATTGTATTCCTATTGTATGATAAAAATCTGATGATCTGATGGATTTCCATCAAGTTTGACGAGATCCCCAGAACACCACTGACTGAAATGCAGCTCCAAACCATGACAAACCATGAAAGAGTCTCCACTGTGTTTTACAGATGATTGTAGATACTCACTGTTTAAACTTCTTACATATATATTGACTATAATTTGAAGTAAAAAATTGATTCATTACTTCAGAAGACCTGTTGCCTCTGATTTTCAGTGCAGATATTGTGTCATTTGTCTCAGTCTTTTAAATCTGAGATATGCCAGGTATGCAAAAAGTAGATGGATCAGCTGAAGGTCTCAAGGTTGGAAGGCCGGTACGTGGTTGTGGACCCATGTGCAGACACAACATGGAGTGGGAATACGATTTTCAGTAGTTTATTTGAAAATACAGAAATAACAATGGCGAGACATGAGCATGTGGCGAGGGAATCTCTGACGAGGAGACACAGGGAAAGATTGGTTAGAATTTGAGTGGAACAATACGGAAGTGGAGTAAGAGGCTCAGGAGGGGGGATCGCCAAGTGAGCGTCCAGGTGAGGAGTAGGGTGAGTCGGTTCCAAACTGGGTTCCAGTGATCCAGAGAAGTCGACGGCAGATGAGAGCAATGAGTAGTTTTGAGTCCAGAGAAACGAGTTGCCAGAAGGTCTGAAGATTTTTGCCGTGGAGACCAACGTCCAGAGTAGAGTTGCAGGTGAGGAGCTCGGAGACTTGGCGTGGCTGCTAGATGTGAGACGAGAACAAGGTAAGCTAAGACTATAATAGCTATAAATGGTTTAAGACTGAAAACCAAACTACTGCTTTCTCTTGATTTGATCAGACCAAGCATGAGTCACCAACAGCAATCACACACATTTGCCTTTTTAGAATTGCTTCTCTTGCTGTTTTACATTGTGGCCTCTCTTACATTTGAAAACATTGCTGTTCAGAATTAGGTGAGTGCTGCATTATTACAGGGTCACACTGAATTTTTGAGGGTCCTTAGTTTGTCCAAGCTGTCATAAAGAAAAGAGTAAAAGTATTAAAATATTTTTAGCTTTCTTGATGTTTAGCACAGTGATACGTTTTGTTTTACATAACACAGAAATGGGTAAAACCTCAGAACTAAAAAGAAAGCACACCATATCAATGTAGCCATTTATAGAAGTTTTTTTTTTATCCCTTTACGTCACAAATATTCACTACTAGTTTGAATCACTGGATAAATGTAAGCATTTCATTTTCCTTTAATGGTGAGATCTTCCCAGTGGTTCCCTTACATCAGCAGACAGTTTGACTTATTACAGCATGTAATAAGAACATGTGCAATTGGAGATGGCAGAGTTCCATTAAGTTTCCCAATAAGTCATTATAGTTAACATGCTTGCACTTGAAACAGGCTTTCCTAAGTGGGATACAGCTTTCAATAGCATGCCTATATTTTCCCTTCTGTGACAAGCCAGTATGTTTAATGTCAGACTGTGGGAAACTTTGCCAAAATGATAAAGCCATTGCCCTGACGCTCATCTTTATTTTGCAGTTTTGTCAGTTTTCAGCATAATTTCTATAAGACACTGGGCACAGGAATTACTATATGGAGTTTATGAAGTACAGTACATTCTAAGAGAAAATACATGCTTTCATACCACTGCACTTTGAACCATAACTTGAATTTATCACTGAATTTCTGGAATAAATGAATGAGCTGGTCATTACCTTTTTAAAATATTTACCTTTGTTTATGAGTATATATTGAAGGTGGAAAGTGAAACCAAGATTTTAATGCAACCTATTTCTGGTGGCTAGATTTCCAACACACCTTTAGCACTTACATACTGACACACTTGACCCTTTATTGACATTTGACAGCAGTGAAAATAACCTGTGTCATTCATTTAGCCTAAAATTTGATGACTTTAGGAAAAGTCACCAAAAATACCCGAAAATGAAAATATTCAAACATTTTATATATTTTTTCCACTACATTTTGGGTCAAAATTGACACATCTATATTCAGAAGGATTTTAGCTCACCAGTGGGGGCCAAATCACAGATGACTGAAAAGCTTTCCACGTTAAACTTGAAACTTGAAAGATGTTTTTGTGTCAAGGGAGCCTTTGATGCTGTCACTAGAACTGTCTGCATCCCTACCACATCTACGCAGTTTCCTGCAAGGATCTGGACTCGGAGGTCTTTGAAACTGTGAAATGGTAAAAAGCATAGGCTTGCACATGTGCTATATGTTAAAATTAAAGGCACCTGAGCTGCCATTTCAGTGAGTGTGAGAAACACATGTGCTAGGCCCACACATGCAGGGTTTCTGTTCTCGGTGTTAATAAATGCTTGTTTTATATTGATAATTATAGATGGTGGTTGTGAGGATTGTTTATAGGCTACAGCAGTGAGGACATGGTTTAATGGTTATATAAAAATACAAAGAAACAGTACATGAAGGTTACCTAGCTGCTATATTAAGCTGTTATCTCTTTATCCAAATCTCAATGTCTAGTCATCTTTGTCTTTTCAATATATTTTTGCTGGGTGGATAGCACCACTGCAATGTTGTGGCTTGGGATATGACAATAATGCTAACTTTTAAAAGTAAGATATTAGTATGAGGTCAATAATAATCATAACCATGACGTGAAAGTCTGATATCATGATGACCATAGTTATGACATCCCATACTCCAATCAGATCTGTAATTTTGATTCCAACAAACTAACAACACGTCTCAGTGTGGAAGTGATTGTCTCTGTAGGCTTTCTTTTGTTTTTTTCATGGTAAACCTGGCATCAGTTTCAGTCACACTCATTAGGAAATGAAGCTCCCCTCAATACGTTCTTCTTAAAAGAAAGAATTAAAATAAAAGAACCCTTGTAAATTCTCATATTATGTCTAAAATATTCCACCTGAATGAAATACAATTCAGACATTGACACACTGTAAATCAACTGATTTGGAGCAGCACAATTTGTATGCAAATAAATTACCTGAAAGGTGCAGTTGGGACTTAGAGGTGTCCTCTGTCGTATACTTTGATGGCACTCCCAACATTTATAGAACTTTTTTCAACAGTATATTCAAAAGGCAACAAGTGAGTCAGAGGATGGAAAGATATATGGAGCAATATCACACGGGGATAATAAAAGCTCAAAGATTATATTAATAAAACTGAAATATCTCACATGAATTCCTCAAAACACAGTCGGGCTTCGGTATGAAATTCTTCCTTAAGCTGGCAATTTCGACATAAACCTATACCAGAACAAATAATATCTAAAAACAGAGAAGAAATGGTAAACTAAGGCTATTCAAC
>VOQK01027209.1:0-15917 GCA_015052645.1 Benitochromis conjunctus
CACATACACCCCACGTACACTGATGCTGACACACACGCATTCCCTCCCAGGAACCAACGCCTCCACTGCTTAATTCCTGCCGACGTAGATAAGCGGGTCTGGACCAGCACCGTAGAATGGCAGCAGGACTGGGCGGGGTCTTCTCTACACCGGCTCACTTGACACACCCTTTCCCCACCCCAGTTGCTTGTCACGTGCTTTCTGATGGTGTGAGATGTGACATTATGTGCTTATGTGCTGAGGTGTTTTTTTACTGTACTCAAACTGGGCATCTCGGTGCCCAGTCTGAATAGAGTCTTTTTTTTCTCCTCCCGATCCTGATGTGTGTACTTCACTGTTTCCAGTACTACCTATTCTGACCTGTCTCCCCGATGTCATGTTTGTGCAACGTATGCCTGGTCGGAGAGGTCCCATTTCACTGCAGGAAACTGTATGTGACAAATAAAGGTTCTATCTATCTATCTATCTATCTTCATATGCTGAAATATGATGTACTGTGAGCAAATCTACTACTGCTACTGGTTCATCCAGGTCAGCCCTCTCAACTCAACCACAACAGTGCAATCGGTCAACCATCTCAAATTCCCCCATGTCACCCCCCCCCCGGAAACATTCCCTGTAACAGGCTGCCCACGGCTGTCTGCACTGTACTGGTTCTCGCACGCATAAAAGGCTGCTAAAAAGCTCCAGCTCACAACTTAAACACACGGTTCAGTTATTCCTCTTAGTTTTGTCTGTAGCTCTCACAAGCTGCACATTACAAAGTTTTTTCTTCAAAGTTTTCTCACACAAACAATCACATTCCCTTATGCCTTTTCGTAGAGCTTCTCTAGGCTATTGCTCTTTAACCTGTCTCTCTAAATTGTGGCATTTCAATGCTTCCTCCACCTGACATTTATTATAATTTCATTAGAGCCATTTGGCATTTTTGTCAACTGCCCTTTACTTTTGGGAATGCCACTGGAGCTTGCAAATCTCTATGTGTGTGGTTTTTCATAGTCAAATCTGCTTTTTTGAGTTTTATCTATAACTTCCTTCTCACGTTTGTTTACTTTCTAAATGTACCGTGCTCTGATCATCCTGTTTTTTCAAGTCAAAATATTCAAAAAAGGAGAATTAAGCCAGACACACATCAGAAGTGTTATTTTGTAAGTTTTAGAGCTTCCTGTAAATCCGTGATGAACGGGACGGACCAACCGCTTCATTGGTTGAGGCTTTTAAATTCTAAGTGCAACCTATTACCTGTAAAGCCCTCCAATAGAGTGTTGCAGACTAAAGAAAATCAACATTTAAACAGGCCAGTGCATGGCCTGCTTTCCCAATAATGACTGTGCAAAGCAGCACATTGATTTTTTCTGCATGAGAGGTTAATTACAAACTCGACAGCGGTCAACAGCATGCATTCAGCGGCATATACAGACAAAAGACTTTAACATCACTGTGTGTGTTAGCATAGAGTTTCATCACATAAACCTGAGGTCAATTTCAGTCTCAGTGAAGTGTTAGCAGGAAATTGACCTCAGCTTGAAGGGCTTCAGCAGTGCAATGGATGAGAAAAGAAATTCTGTTTTTCAACTACTGATCTGTCCTGGCTCTTGCCATTTACTGTCTAGAGCTACCTTGAGTGCTTATATTTGTTCTAGCAGTGTGGGTACAAAGCACCGCACATTAAGGTTTTCATAACTTCAAGAGAACAAAAAAAGAGCCTCTCCATAGAGCTGCTTCAAAGCTCCTTGATGTAAGCCTGGAATATTTTTCACATTCTCAAACTCACTGTTTAAACACACGGTATAATACAAACTGGGAGGGGCCAGCCCAACACGGGAGTCCTGGTGAAAGCTAAATAAATGCTTTCAGCATAACATGAAGAAGTTAATAAAAGGACTGTCAAGTAAATGATGAGCAGATAACATACTATATCTGATAAGAGTAGAAAGTAAAGTAGAAAGCAAAAACTGATGAGACTAAATGTAGATTTTGGGGTAAAATAAACATTCAGAAGCGCTTTCTGTGGAGCGAGTTTTTCCTCAAATATAACCACCACCAAGTATGAATGCCGTTTCCTGTGGTTATTGTAGTGATTAGAGAACATCGGAGCAATCATCTCACTGAATATGTGGGGCTTTGTGTTTAACGCCTCTGATCAATCTCCATGAAGCTCGTGAACTGAAAGTCTAATCATTTCTTCTCATACTAGTGGAAGGGTCTTTATTTCAGTACATAATATTCTCCAGGAAGCTTTGTTGACAGTAAAATCATTTAATGGTCATCACTTATAGCAGTAAAGAAAATCATGAAATATTTGGTAGCTCCATGCTGCTGTATACGCGGATTTTCAGCTTCTCTATGTATTTAAAGTGAACATGTTTTGGATTTGCACTGTTATTCAGATAAAATGTGCACTTTTAAGCAGACTAGAGCTTTAAGAAACTGTTAAGGCCACATTCTAAAAGAATGGGATCTGGAAACTTGCAATGAGCCATGAAACTAATCATATTTCAGATCTATTATTTATGTCAATATAATGCCATCTGATCGTGTTGGCTTTATATAGGAATATTTTTTGTGCATGTGTCTCTCCTGCATCTGGAGCTTCTCTGCTCTCTAAAACATGTCTGTTTTGGAGACTGCCGTCAAGAAAAAACTGTGAGGCACTCACTTCGGTCTCTGTTTCTTGGCCCACTGTGTGCAGACAAATGTCACTGACCCTCAAAGTCACATAGTACACAGTATCACGCAAGTACTGTGGGGCTTGTTCTGACAGTGGGTATGGGTATGTCTGCAAAAAGCCACGAGAGACATTAATGTCATGGCTGATGTCCATGTCTGAGTAACTAAATGCTGTCACTTTTACAGATGCGTGAAACCAACAATGCTACATATTCCATGTCTGAGAAGAGCAAAACAAAACATGTTTGCTTGTGTTTTGCCGTGCAAATTAGTTTTATTCTAGGTACCACTAGGGGAAATTCCACCCGTCATGTCCCATCACTGTTGCATGCTGGTTGACGTAGTTCAAATAGCTGAAGGCTGCAGAGGACTCAAACTTCCTCAGACAGCTCCATCAACTGGTTTACCCGCATTTCCATCTGAGCAAATGACTGTTTTTACTCCTCTTGCAGTCTCAGTCAGGGACACAAATTCATGCAGTCTTGCAGAGACACCCCATGCAGGCTGTGGCTGCAGCAAAAGTCCCAGTCGCCTCGAGGGCCAAGTGGGAACACGCAACAATGGCATGAGATTGAGTCTACAACTCAAAGCCCTCCACAAGCGTGCCTTCTTGCTCAACAGTTTATCAGCATCAACGTCAAACCGCTCAGACTACTTTGACTGTCTGGAGTGAGCTGCCAGGAATTGACCTCTGACCTCACTGAATTAGCCTCGTCTTCAGATATGTTTACAGATGGGGTTGGGCGTCAGTTGCAGTTACAAATTAAATAAAGCCTTAGCTACAAATTGAGTTTAGTCATTGAGAAAAAAAATACCTTCAGCCCTGAAATCTCTTCTTTCCTGAATGTTATTACACAGCAGCTCTGTTCTTGTCCTCCTGTTGCTCCCATGCTGTCTCGCCCCACCCCTACCTGTCATAACCAAAGTGGTGTCAGCAGAGAACTCTGGAGAGGGAGAGGTTCATCAGCAAATGGCTCCCTAAAACCCAATCTCATTTATATGTAGATGAAATAAATATTGATGTGCTGCCACCGTCCTGTCGTGTTTTGCCTAATTGATGCCAGCCTTCTTGTATCGCTAGTGCTAGGTATGACTATTGACAAGAGGCTTGCTTGGTGATATGACTTGTCACAGACAAAACAAAGCCAGAGCAAGTGCTTAAAGTGAGCAGACAGACAGACAGCGCTACGCAGTCCCCGGAAACAAAGCAAACAAATGAAGTGAAGTGACACACAGACGAGAGAGAGAGAGAGAGAATGAGAGCGACTGGCTGAGATGATTCATGGTTGGGTGGGTGTGTGGAGAATACTGATAATCAAAGCCGAGCCATCCTGTATAGATAAAGCATTGCACAAATAATAGAATGCATTTAAGGCTGCGACAACTTTTAACATTAGAAAAATATTTTTGGTTGTACAAGAAAAAAAGGAAGAAAAAAAAGAGCGTTTTTGCTCAGTAGACGACAGCGTCTGTCTGACATCTCAACAATTCGTTTATGGACAGCAAATGAAATTTGGAACAACATTTATATCTCCTGGATGATGAATCAATCAAGAGGTCCAGTCTTTGACTTGCAACCAACCACCTACAAAACTAACAGCATCTTCATCAGCCTCATCTGTACTTTGTTTTTACTGCTAATAAAATGGAATACATATTGTTTTGTCAATTGCTTCTCTTTGATCCATTCACATTCATGTTGATGGCAGTCAAGGCTTCTTCACTTAACTTAACTAACTCTGGAGAACTCTGGAGAGGGAGAGGTTCTTCAGCAAATGGCTCCCTAAAACCTGTGTCCTTTTGTGTCCTTAGTTTCGTGTCCTTAGTTACTAAGGTAACTAAGGACACGAAACACCCCCTTTTACCTGGAAGGGTTGTGTTTCAATCCTCCAAACAGGTGACGCTCACAGTTTGTTTGTTTTTAGCACACATGAAGAATACCCATGTGCATGTGCTCATCTCTTGAAAGAGGATTTAGCACATTAGGAAAAGTGAAATCTTACAAAAAGCCACCAGTGCTGCCTTAAAAACATCATGGGACAAAAAACTTCCATAAAAAAAGCTTCAACTTGTCATGAAGGAACCCAAATAAAACCACATGGATGGATGAATTAAATTAATTGCTTTTAATTAGTGTTAGATTTTGGAAATAAGGACAGGACAAATGTCTACTTTATAACAAAACCAAGAGTCAACTAAAAGATTTGCCTCCTATGCCAAATATATAGCTGTATATAGAATACAGTCTCAAGTCACCACACATTCCTTTACATTCTGCTTCCAAGGAGCCAAACTTTTTTTAAGTGGTCTTGAGGAACAGTTCTCCAGGTTATCTGAAAGTCTTTGGACATTGGCTGTTTTTCACTCATTTTGAGGTCCAGTCCTTATACCTGGTCATTTTCAAAACCACTTAACATTGACCTAGGAATCACTAAAGCATAAAAAAAAAATTTACCAAACTCAAAGGATGAGGCAGTGTTTGGTCTACAAATAACAGACAATTGGAGCAGACAACTGATTTTAAATTATATCTTTAGACACTTTGTTATAAACAGCCTGCCACATAACACATAACTTGTTCTTCTTTCTTTAATGAAAGCTACAAAAATACCAAAGACAGCACAGTGTGACACACATAAAATGGTATTTTTGGTAACAGTGAGTATGTACAGCTATCTGTAAAACATGGCGAAGCCTCTGTTTGGTTAGGGCTGCATTTCAGCCCGTGGTGTTGGGGATCTTGTCAAAATTGATGGAATTCTGCATTCATAAAAGTACCATCAGTCTTTGATCCACAACGCAATGCCATCTGGAAAGTGTCTTACTGGCAGTGGCTCCATTTTTCGTCAAACACACTGCCAATGCAGTAAAAGCATAGTACCTCAGTAGAAAAACAAAGTGAAACACTATCGTGGATTGGCCAAGGAGGGGAGAACAAAGGCCAACATCCAAAGAAGAGCTTTTAATGTCCTTGAAGAAGCCTGGAGAACTCTTGCTTAAGACTACTTAAATAACAAGAAAGCTTGCCTAAGAGAGTTCAGGCTGTGTTGAAGTAGAAAGATGGTCATACCAAATATTGACTTCTAAGCTTGTTAGAATTTTAAATTCAGTTTTCTCCTTATGTACTGTATTTCCATGTATATTTGCACATTTCAATAAATCATTGTACCTATTTCCGATGTGATTTTATAAAAATATGAAGAAAAGAAGTGTGGCTCAAGACCTTTGAGCAGCATTGTATATAGTGTATATTTAAAAAAATGCTCAGAGCCAAAAAGCCAGAATTTAGATTTCAAAACAGCCCCACACAAAATACTGACTGAAATGATTATATGGCTAAGAAGTGGCTTCATCCACCTCTTTCACAGAGCCTGTGGCTGAATACTTTAAGCCTCATTGCCTATTCCAAAATATTACAATGCAAAGTGGTGATCACAATGAAGATTAACTTTCAGATTTGCCATTATTTTTTTTTTTTTAATATATCAGGAGATCATTTTGATTACCTCCCTTCATTAAACTCAATTACCTAATTAGCTAATATACCAATGGACTGTGTCTGCTGTGCTTAAATGAGGCTTGCTATTAGGCTTGTGATCAAATCGCTACCAACCTGCAGGTGACTGTCATTAGCTCACAGACCTGAAGAAACATTGTCAAGCACACAACAGTTAAAAAAGGTAATTATTTTGACTCTAGCTGGCTGCTGTCCAGGTGAAAATGGAGTTAGTACATTTCAAGTGGAGGGGGGGAAATATATGCTTTCATTTAGACACGCATTAAGAGGTTTTACATAGAGTCAAGCGGCACAGAGGCCAGCTATAGAAAACAACAGCAAAATAGAGAGGGAGAGCTTCTTTTGTATTGGGATCAGTCCTCTGAGCTGTCACAATATTGTTGCGTCAGTGCCACACACTCTGCCGCTGTAAAAGTCTTTTTCAGCATGAGCAAAAAATGTCTTCTGACATGTGAAAATTCTCAAGAGCTGCTATTTGTGAAAGTCGCTGGCATAATGAGGATGAGCCAGGCAGGCTGAATGCCATTTATTTTTAATAGGCTGTGTGGCGCCTACCGCACTACTGTTTATCTATAAACCGGTCCAGAATGAGACATTTGTTACAATAATTATTAGCCTGTCAGAAAATCAACAGGGAACAAATGTAATAATTACCCTGCAGAGGTGTCTTGTGGACAGTGGAGTTTTTCATTAAGTTTAAATAAGCAAAAAACAACAACAAAGATACCTGAAAAGTGTCTTCAACACATGTCATTATGCAAACACTTGCAAATTCCTTTTTATTGAATACTTGAACTCATCTTCTTCCTTGACTTCTTCTGTCTACATATTTTGGTCAGTAAAAGTCAACATGAGTAGCTAAATATAAACTTGCAATGCTTAACTTATGTAGCTGTGTCATGTAACCATAGAGCCACGCACTTGTTTGTAAAAATTGCGGTTATTTTTGCACCTTAGTCTATGTAAAACAACATCGAGCAACCTAAATATAAGAGCAAAAAATGAGCGACGCTTGGATCATCACCCCTACTGATAAGATCGAGCTTGGCGGTTGCATCACCTCTAAAATGACGATATCCGTAGACAGTGTGCATCTACAGTGGTAGAAGTGCTGTTATGTTGAGAACTGTCCAGTGCTGGGCTCTCCGGCAGAGAGTTGTGCAGAGGGAGAGAGCCTGCAGCCCAGTCCTATTTTCAGCTTCAGTGGGCAGAAGAGAGCAGAGAGCCAGGCCAACTCAGGGCAGTCAGGATCAAACCCCAGACCTGTTTAACCCTACACGATCCACTTCACACAAACACATAAACACACACAAGCACGCAACTTGGCTTTTTTACTATGCCCCTCAAACACAAGATGAAACATATTACACAGCATAAATAATATGGCAATAGCCATGAAGTACATCTACATATTTCTTAACAGAAAAATACAGAGGCTATACGTTACTCATTGTTAACAAATTGTGAGAATTTGTTAACAAAAAATGTTTTTAACGTTTTAAAAAAAGAGTTTAAGGACATCTTGATTGAACACCTCCCCTGTATTTGAGCAATGGCCAGCCACAGTGCAGCACCTGGGGACTAACTCCAGATGTAAGCCAATGTCTTGGTCAAGGGCACACTGACAGCAGAAAGAACTTACTATGTTTTTAATGTTGGGAGAAGCCAGAACTAAAAGGGGAAACGGATGAAAAACCACATAGCTACATTTCACTACAAACAATATATTTAATAAATGTGTTCACTCTATGACATAAAAAAAATATGTAAAAGAGAGGAACCTTACAGTCACTAACACTGTGGTCACATTATGTGGGATGGATGGGTTTGATAGCAAAGCTTAAATTGAGCCGAGTCAAGACATAAAACTGGTGGTTTCAATGCTAATTAGAGGCTCGACAGCGGCTGGAAGACAAAACAAAAGAAACATAAAGCTCTTTATTGTAACTCAAAAAAATTTTATACACAAAATGTTGACTTTAAGTCATTTGATTACATGTAAATTAATGAACAATGTAAAACATTCAGTTTAATGGAATCTGGTCCGGACGTTTACATGATTGGAATAAATTTAGTTTCTAACAGCATATTTTCCTTAATGATAAATTATTTGAATAAATAAATCTTTAATTTTGTACATTTCAGTTGCCTTTACTAAAGATTATTGCTTTACATTACTGAAAAAAATCATTACATAAAGAAATAATCATCTTTTGAGTGCACATTAGACTCCGGAGTAATGCTAAAATTGCTTATTTTCTTCTAGAAAAATCTGCTTATATTTAACTTCCTATTATGAAGAAGGCTGTTCTCACGAAGCTCTGAAACTACTATTTCACAATGCTCAGCTATTTTTGCAAAGTAAAAATAAGAAGAAGAAGTGGCCAAACAAGCACATACAATGGCAATTAATAAAAAAAAAATGCATCTATTTATTATACTGCTCTGACTTTTAGATCATATAAAAATGTTTTTAATGTGTCATCTGTGTACTGCATCATTAATTAACCATCTGCTGTTAACCATGAACCCATGGACTCTCAGGGCAGCCTTACAAATGGGTATTTGGCTCGTGATTGATTGTCAAGTGAAATGTCATCTCATTTCACCTCATCAGAAGGAACGAATCACATTACATTAGTCTAAATGCCATTGACACATGCTTGCAATGGCACCACAGTGGGAATACAAGCACCTCTCTGAGAGACATGTCGTCAACAAGCGAAACTAAAGAGAGAGGAAAACACTGCTGGCCATTTACAGAGCTGGAAATAACACTTCATTGGCCTGATAGTGTTTAAGTTTAACAACGCCCTGGAATAATAGGCAGCAAAAGGTTAACATAGCAGTCAAAAAATGCAACAATAGACAGAAAATGCTTTAGACAGACAAATGAAAGGGAGAATAAAAAGAAAGAAAATGTAAAATGTTAATTTATCTCCAAAAAGTTACAAATTGAAAAATACTTTTTTTGGATTTCCTTGATTGCTGATAATTTCATGATTAATGGTGTAATGGTCCCACTGCTCACCTGTCAACCCACGCTAACTGCAACTGCAGGCTTGGAGAATCAATGACAAGGTAATTGATAATTAACAACAACTGTAACTGATCTTGTGGCTCACAGTGTCCAACACCTTTCAAACTTTTGGGAGACTGTTTTGTTTGAAAATAAACACAAAAAAAAACTAATAAACTAAAAATGTCTTAACTAGTAGACACATTATGTGCGAATCAGTTGCTAATAGACAATAAAATATACCCTGCAGCATGCACTGCAAAAATAACACAATCAAATCTCCACCAAAGAAGACATTAAGCTACCTATTTCTTTGAAAATGAAAATATTATCATTTATTCATATGGGGTTTATTAGGAAAATAAATTTGCTTGTAAGATTTTATGCTGTTAAGAGTGTGAAATACTCATTTAAGCTTCTAGATAAAATTTGGTCACTGGACATACTTGACTCAACTTGACTGGACCCTTTGTGCCTTCAGAACTTTCTGGTACAGATTCAACAGTGTGCTGAAAACATTCATCTGATATTTTGGTCTATATTGACATGATAGCGTCACAGGGTTGCTGCGCATTCATGATGCAAAGCTCTTGTTCCACCACACCCAAAGGTGCTTTATTGGATTTAGAGCAGGTGACTGTGAAGGCTATTTGAGTACAGTGAACTCTCTGTCATGTTCAAAAAAATGGACAGAGCTTTGCGACGTAGTGGAGTATCCTTTTGGCTTTTAAATGATGCTCAATTGGTACTAAGGGGACCAAAGTGTGTTAAGAAAATATACAACCAGCCTAAACCATTCTTATAAGGCAGAATAACCCATGCTTCCATGTTGTTTATGCCACACTATCATTCTATCATCCAAACATTTTCTTTTGCCGAGACAATCTTCTCCTGACTAATTTTGGTGAGTGGTGGTGGACTCACCACTTTGGTTCTTAGCTCGCAGGAATGTCTTCTGCTTCTGCTGCTATAGCCCATCTGAATCAAGGGTCAACGTGCAGATCTACATAACTTGTTGCTGGTTAGAGTCAATGAAGAATATTTGCTACTAACTGGATGTTGTTTTGTTCCAGTCTCTGTAACCTCTCTAAACCTCGTGTGCAGGAAACCCCAGTTTATCAAGGTACGTTCAACATCATTAATTTCACCTTTCTTCCCCATGCTCGGTTTGAACTTTAGCAGGTCGTCCTGTGAAAATCTACATGGCAACATGCACTGAGTTGCTGCCGTGTGATTGTCTAATTAGATGTTTGTGATAACAGCAAATTTTCACCTGCATTTCATCAAGTTTAGAATTGATTTAATTTCCATTTAAAGTTTTATTTTTAAATTGGTTCAGTGAGCATTGCAACAGGCACACCTGGCACTTACTGTGAGTACATGTTGAAGTTAGTTCTACACAAGAATTTATTCATATAGTGCAGCCATTTTCACTTAGCCTAGTTATTACATGTTTCCACCTTGTGTAGTTCTTGTCAGACTAAATCTAAAATAATGAACAACTGATCCTGGCTTCAATTTTATGAGCAATGTGGATATCAATTATCCATTACTGTATATATACAGCATTTAATACTACAGGAGTACACTACTGTAATAACAGTCATTAAAGCAATCTGACAGGTAAGCTAATGCTATCAAAGTTAGCCATATTGAAAACTAACTAATAAAAGCTTGCTACAGCTAAGCAGCTAGCTGAAAAGACTGGTGCTGTTTATTATATTTAGTAGTTAATGGTTTGGAAGTACCGTATTTTTCGGAATATAAGGCGCACTTAAAATCCTTTAATTTCCTCAAAACTTGACAGTGTGCCTTATGTATGAATTCTGGTCATCCTTACCGACCTCGAACTGATTTTATGTGGTACACGGCGCTCAAAAATCTGTCAAAAAATGTTTTAGTACAACGTTGGTAAGCTACAAAGCCGCACCGCTTGATGGATTGTTGGCGCATTAG
Source organism: Benitochromis conjunctus (assembly GCA_015052645.1). Taxonomy (NCBI): domain Eukaryota; kingdom Metazoa; phylum Chordata; class Actinopteri; order Cichliformes; family Cichlidae; genus Benitochromis; species Benitochromis conjunctus. The sequence goes on from VOQK01027209.1 coordinate 11,163, forward strand.
TCAGGAGCCTCGTGGAGTAATCCGGGTCCAAACTCCGCTTCAGGTCCCAAAGTCAAACGAACACTGTGGCATCACTGAGAGTTAGAAACTGTCTAAATTCTTTCATATTTAATAAAATGAGCAGTATTGCTGCTTTACCAGGTGTAACAATTAAGTTTAACATCCAGGCATGCACGAAAACAGAATTAATTAAATTTAATGGAGTTAGAAGGTAGCAGGAAGTTAGCTCACTAGTTTCCATGTACCATGTATACCATGTTCTGACTGAGAGATTTATGGAAAAAATAAAACGTACAGCTCACAGTTGTTTTATTTATTCACATATACAGGTTTATATGTTTGACTCACATGATCACTACCTTGTATTTTGCTTGAACCCACATGTGGAAACTTAGATTCATTTTGTTCTGTGCTGTTAAAAAGCTTTTGCTCCCTATTAGAGCTGAATTACAGAGCTGCTTCACACTCTCAAACTCAGAAAAGGTCAGAACATAATAAAGGCTTTTTGTAAATGTACATTTGAAATGCCCTCTTTCACCACACATTCACCTTTTATGTGATTCTTTTTCTCGTTCAAACCCATTCCACTCAATTGTTTCAAATATTAAAAACCTCGTGAAATTCTTTTCTTTTTTTTTTAAATGCAACACACTATTGAACTGGTGGAGAAGGAGATTTATCCTCTTTTATTTTGCCTTGCCAGCTTCACAGCAGACATTTAAAGAAGAACGGCACCCTAGAGTCAGTTTTGTGGCTTCAATGTCATTTCCAAGGACAAGTCAGCAGGGTGCAGATGTTGTAGGGTCATTAGTTGGTGTCATGATAATTTATGTAACCTCTTGTTATCCAGAGGACTCATTTACTTGTTGTAAAACGCCATTGTATATTTAAGTCAGACCTACTTTTTTATTTTTTTTCCACTGGGACTGATTAAGCCTGTCACCACCGCTTCCTTTTATAGTGGCCAATCAGATCTGAACACAAATTGTAAGCACACAAGATTAAACATTTATGTAACTGAGACTCTGTTTAAGCACTCTGGCTCTCTGATTTTTACTCCGGCCACCGACTTAGCAGAGGCAAAGCAATTATTCTGCCTCATGCTTCACGTCCCATTTCTTGGTCTTTTTAGGTGAATGCTATTTTTGCATGCAGGTGTACGCCTGTGTGAAGGGGGGCTGTGTAAGCATGAGACACAGAATGTGTGTGTGCATGTTTTGTGTGTGTTCAAAGTCTACATCATGTCTGTGTCTTCCTTTCCAGGGAGGGGTGAAGGGGCCTCGATCTGGCTACAGCTCGATACTGCCATCTATGGGGACTGACAAGCTCATTTGGAGAGCTGGAGATCCGGCCTGGAGATAAAACAAACTACAAGGTACTGCGAGCTCTGTTTCAAGTCAAGTTAAGTGAAACCAAGTGGCTTTATTGTTTTTTTTTGTTTTTTTTTTGTGTCCCGTTTGGATCATTAGCTATCAGAATTATTGTCTGAAGGCCAAGAAGGACGCCCAACGGATTTACTTTACCAAATGGACCATCATGGCTTTGCCGTAGTGATCCATTTGATTGACCTTTGTTATTATTTATTTATTTATTTAATTTTCATATGTTACAGACATAAAATGATTGGGGGACAGGAAAAGGAGAGAGAAAAAGAAGGGGAGGGAGGGAGGAAGTGGCTTTATTGTCAATACAACCATGTGCAGTGGTACAACACACAGTGAAGTGAGACAACATTCCTCCAAGACCATGGTGCTACATATAACATATAACAGACAAGCAACACACAACTACATAAGGTGCAGGTGTGCAAAAATTGCAAAAAAACCCTCCCAAAAACAAAGACAGTGCAACACAAGACATAACAGAACGATACAGAAAAAAGCCAGTGCAGACACAACAGTGCAATAGAAAAGTGCAACAATGAAAGTGGGTTGTGCAAAAGACTGAGCACTGTGCAAAAAGTTGTATGAAGGTGTGCGTGTGTATATGGGATTGTGCAGATACGTGTTTGCTGTTTACACTAAATGGAAGGGTTTATATTCAGTTTTAATACTAAAGAGTTTATCAAATCATTCATGATATAAAGTAAAATTTCTGTCTCTGAAAGGTTGGTGATAGAACACTTTTTAAGGACACACTGCGATAATGAGATATGCCAGGTTTTCAGCTAATAGCTCTTTGGGAATCACCTTGTTGGTTCAAGAATAACATTTATATGCCCATCAAACAGTGTAATCTTTGGGATTTTTTGTAGACTCAGCTAAACCAATGGGAACACAGTGTGTTTTTGTGACAGGCTACAAGTAACAAAGTGCCCAAGAATACTATTAACCCTCTGGGGTCTAGGGCAATATGCACTGTCAACACAAATCAAAACGGAATCGCATTGCGGCCCCGCCCCCATGCCCCGCCCCCTTTTATCGCCGATCTCGGTGTGACGCGCCGGCGCGTCAATAGACCACAGGGGGTTAAAAGCTGGTTCTATGCCAATTTGTCTGTTATTTGTAGACACAGCACTGATTCATCCCTCAAGTTAAGAGCCTTTTTACGCTTGTGTCATAGGTCAGTATTGTAAAGAAGAAAATTCCTCTGAAAATGTTCAGGTACAGGGATTGTGCTGAAAATGAGTGAAAAAGTAGCCAATGTCCAAAGAAAAACATTAAAAGACCATCAGAAAGCCTGTAGAAATATGACTCAAGACCAATTTTAAAAAAAAGTCTGCCTCCGTGGAAGGACCATATAAACAAATGAGGAGTGGATCAAAACTTTGCACAGCACTATGTATAAAAAATTATTCTGCTACAGTTAAAAATAAGAAAGAATATTTTCCTGGATTTGTAAGTTAACCACTAAAATGAATCGTTTTAGCACAGTGCCAAAGAACTTTAAGCTCTTCGCATGGCAATTTGGGATTGCAGCCAAAGATTCATGATAATCCTTTCTCAGCAAGGCTTTCGGAGTCAGGTCCAGCAAGACCCCTCATGATCTGAAATACAGTTTTTAGACCTGAATTTCACAGAAAGGAATAATCAGCGCTTCAAAGGCAAACATGAAAGTCCAAATGTACAAAGTCATGAGGGGTTCTGGCAGGAGGCTTTTAAGATAGAGGGGAAAGAAAAACCCACCAAAAGTCTCTCAGACTTCTCAACTACCTGGAAAAAATGAAAACTTATTTGAATCCATAAGCAAGCAAATCATAGCTGTGACTTGATTTTAGATGAGTAAATTTGTGCGAGCATGTTGTGGAAAATGCCATTTTATTTAGCCACTCTGTGCCAGTTTCTCATTACTTGCAGATTTCCTCTGGAGTCCTTTATAATAAGGCCATTGCTTAGGACAGTAATCACAATCTGTCAAATACTGAAGCAACATCTCACACTTTATAAACACAGCAACTGTCAGCAGGCACTGCAAAAGTATTTGACCACAACAGCTACCCTGAAACGACGAATCTGTACACCCCAACAAAAAGATATGCCCATCAGGATGACCTGCTAAGTCATACTTAGGTAGTCTTATTTATTGAGGCAAAAATAGCAGACATGATAATGCAGAGCTCCTCTATACCCCGGAAAAGACTTTGATGTTGTTTTCCTTAGCCAAACAAAAAAAAAGGAGATTTTTTTTTTTCATACTGATCTTTGAAAAGTGAATCTCTAATAGTTCTAACAAGACTAAGACGCTGTCTTCTAACAGGTCTGCCATTGACTTCTCCGCTCCAGTTGTATAATCACTCACCACACTTCTCTCCTCAGCTATATCAGCTATGCTCAGGTATATAAGAGAAAAAGCAGTATATGGAATGGAAATAACTGTGTGTGAGACCCCTACACTGGAAACAGACAGACACCTGTAAAATATTCGCAAGCTATACCTCTTCAGTCTGCAGTCTCCATTTCCTTTTGTGTCAAACCAGTCAGCTACTTTTACCTGAAGCAAATGCTTTGTGATGCATGTGCGACATCTGTATACTAATTACTCATAAACACTCGCTGCCTGGCTCTCCTAGGCTCGCTTTTCAGCAGTGACGGCACAATTAGTTCACAAATGAGGAGCTGATATTCGTAGCCTTGCAACACTGAGATTATTCATCTCCCAGAGGGAGCAGAGAAAAGCTGAGCGATTCGAGCACTCCCCTCCTCAGCCAGATAACCTCTGCACTCCACAAACACAAAGGAAATCTTACTGTTCACATTTTACATTAGCACGCACAGACTCATGACAGGTTAACACACCTGGAAAACACACGTGAAAAAGCACCAGAAAAGACGCAGTGGGATTTCATCATTTAGAGTTTAGAGTGTGTGGCACTGAATTTGAGGACCGCAAACATGTGTACACACACAACATGATGCACACCTCATACAAACAAATAGAATAACAGATGAAATGTAGTTACATATACAAACACATGATCTACTAGTGTTTATGTTATATTGGCGTTTCTTTTTCCTGGACAAACAATATTCAGATATTTATTTATTTATTGGTTGTTTATTTGTTTTTGTTTTTCTTCAAACATCAGTGCTGAAAATGGATTATAATAAAAATTATAATCATGACTTTTTAAAATATTAATATTTAATATTAAATTGCCAATTATTTAATATGGTGATTCATTAACATAAACATCAAGCAAAGACTATGACTAAAACTAAACCAAAATTAGCTGTCAAAATGAACTCTCTCTTTTATTCATACATATTGAACTAAACAGCAAGAGAGTCTTAGCTCTTAGTAAATGGTGAAAGCATG
>VOQK01027209.1:21868-31942 GCA_015052645.1 Benitochromis conjunctus
AAAATCAGAAAAAAACCCAGCAGCAGCAGACAATGCCCACAGGACTCCTTTTGTCAACAGGATGTATTTTTCACTCAAATGCTGCTTGTTGACACTGTCTGTCAGCTGTCTTAATCTGACCTTTTAACAAACATGAAGTACTGTGCAAAAATAGATGTTCAGGCTTTTATCCATCAAAGACGTGCCTTCTTGTTTTTGACGTCATTCTGCAGGATGACTCAGTATAAGACCAGTGTCATGCAAAAAATCCCTGATTCAGCATTAAACAGGGAGTATGGCTCTATGTGAACGAGCAAGTCACCAAATGCTCTAACCTTATAAACCTCACATTTTCTCATTCACATAGGCTACCAGGATAGTTACTAAATTGACCTTTGGTAGGAAATGTACTTGGATTACAAAATACAAAAATTAGGAGCTTATCAGGAAGTAGCAAATTTTTAAAACTGAAAGTTAAATGTTCATTGCTTAACAACAACAACAAAATATTGAATCTGTCAAAAAACTTAAAAGTAAAAAATATATTGTTAGAATTATAATTACATTTAAAATTATAAGGCAAATAACAAACTGGATTCATGTTTTTATACCCAAAGTTGAGTTGGCACACTGAATTTAAGAATTAATCAAAAATAACATTCAACCACTAAAACTAATTGTATGTTAATGAATGCCAGTAAATACCTGTAATTTGGCACTAAAACTACTTTTTTTTTTAAATTAAATTTGAAAATTCATGGATAACAATAATTATTAGCATTAAAAATTATATTTTAAATTAAAGAGCTTGTGCTCATTGATGGATTAACCATTACGGAAACATAAAAAAATGATGTGGGTAATTACCAATAGTGATTATTTAGAGCAGCTGTGGCACAAACCTTACACTAAGGTGGCGGTCTAATAAATTTGTTCAACACTGTAATGTACAGCAGATGTACAAGACTAGACTTTACCTGGACTAGACCTGCTATCTCTTCATGCAAATGGATACAAAGCAACAATCTTCCAATAAGTGGACATCCCAGAAAATTCCCCTCAAGGTCAGACTGTGCAATCGTCAAAGAAATTACAACTAATTACAACTTCTGCTAATGATGAATGCCAACTCACAAACCGAAAATCTGTAAAGATGTGCAACACTATGCATTCACAGCCACTATAGCCTACTGAATTCCAGTAGAATTTGAATATAAATGTGAACATCAAATGTCTCGGTAATATAAACTAGGCTCTGCTACAAGCCTCGTGTTACTTTTTAAACACAGTCGATTAGAAAATGCGCAAATAGAAATATCTGGAACATCTGTTAGAGAACAACACACACCGTAATAAACAAAAATATTATACACAGTCGATAACCACTGGATATATTGTACATGAGTGACACCTTGTCCCACCTCTGTAACAAACTACTTACAGAGTCATGGAGCAAAGTAAGCTGCTTATCACTTCTAACACCCACAGCTGTAGCAGGTGACGTGCCGTTATATGTACCAACATGCTGACACACAAAGCCTGAAGATTATGGAAATAAACAGATATGACTGACCATGCTGTATGCATGAGGCAGCAGCAAGGAGTGAGATATTATACATTCAGATTCAGATGCCTCAGGGGGGCTCAGGGGAGCAGTTATGGTTATGGTGCAGCGCAGAACAAATATTGAAGTGTTGGTTTAGCAAGAAAACATTATGACTGAAAGCATAGTAATTTAACAGACGCATGTGTTCCTTTTTTGGGTGTGTTTATGTGTATTTGTATTACTCATGCTGTGGGGACATTTACCTCTCTATGCAGTTACAGCGTTTCTCTTTTGGGTACAAAATGATATTCTAGATAAAGTAAATCATTACATTTCACAGTGAAGACTTGGTTGAAGGTTAGGGTAAGATTAAGATATGGTTCAAGTCAGAGGTGACTTGGGAGGGGCTGTGGGAGTGGGCGGCATTGCAATTACATTTTAGGGTGAAGAACTTGGTTAAGGTTAGGTTGTAAGTCTGTGTAATTGAAGCCTATTAATTTCGGCCTTACTCACAGACCTAGAAACTCTAGTTGAAAGGAATAATTGTGCATTCCCTGACTGGCTGTTGCCAGGTGAAATCAGTCACAAAGAGGTAAACAGCGGATTGCTGTAGTCACCCATAGTTTGCATGGGACTCACCAACTCCCTGTGTTTGCAGACAAGATGGCATCTTCCATGCAAACTACTGGTCCCCACAGCAACCTACTAGACACTAAAGCAATCACACTGAGGTTTTCAGTGCAGTACCGTATACCTTATGAACAATTCCTAGCAATTGCCAGCAACTTCCTGCAACCTCTTGCCAACCAGTCATGGAATACCTACTTTTCCCTAACAACCAGTGTTTACCACTGGTTCAGTGACTGGCCTCTAATACTGTGTGACTGGGGGCTGAGTAGAATTATTATCTTTACTTAAGCAAAGGGTCTAAATATTTGTTACAATGCACTTGTCAAGTCCATTTTTATATGAAATGTCATCTGTAAACACAGAGATGTGCAAAAGCCTGAAAATCTCAATGTTTTCTGTGGGTTTAGGTTGAGCTCAGATTTAATTTAGGGTTAGAATGCAGGCCTTATGGTCACAGTTAGGAGAAGTCCCATAAAATGAATGCAAGTCATTCTATTGTATCCTAAAGGACAGAAGACAGTCTCTGTGTGCATTTGGCTGTGTTTGCATGCAACACAAGAGATGACAGCACTTTAGCTGGGGTGGAAATAAAATAGATTCTGGGCAGCTCAGTGCAAAATTTGAATACAGATAGTTTGTAAAGGCATATTTATACAATATTTCTTATCTTCGAATGAATGATTTATATCCAACATGAAGATATGAAAACATGATTCTTATGAAAATACATTCCATTTGTATTGAAAACCTGATGTGTGGAGAATATCAAGTAGGTGAGTGCAAATAGTGCAAAACCAGACTCTCAGTGCATTTAGTTTCTGAGAACATCTGATTGCTTTATAGCACATAAAAAGTTTTCTTCAGTGCTCAAACAGGTAAATGTGCCCTTTTATGCTTTTACAATAGATGGAGGAATGAGTGGATTGTATGTGTTCTAAAAAAAAGAGTGAAGAACAAGACATACACCAAGATGTTTTTCTTACAGAGAGGTTGTTATCTATAATCCTATAACTGTTGACGTGAAGGCTTTTGGACTTTTGAGGGGGTTCTAGCACAGGCTAGCATCCAATAATGTCAAGTGGAGGTCGAGCTGAGGTTGTGGCTCCCAGGTCTTCCATGTTATTATTCAGACATAGCACGAGTGGGTGAGGGAGAGCTTGCATATTCAACATGCCTTATGTAAGTGTGCGTATGTGTCTAACAACCATCTGTTTAAGCAGCACGAAAAAAAAAACTAAAAAACTAAAAACCCACAACTACCAGTGGGTTAACACTATTTGGCATGCAGTGACATGGGCCAAAAGCAGCTGAGTAATAGTGCCAGCTGCATGGTGAGTCAGAAAGTGAATGGTTCAGTATTTAAAAAAAATAGACACTTGGCATATAATTTGATTTAATCTCACTTCTTTTGTATATATGCTCCCAAGAAAAAAGTCAGTGATGCATATCATGTCAAGAAGTATTTATGCAGTCTTACAACTGGACCTTGGGCATCTGTATCCATCACTACTTTTTTAAACATTGTGCTGACCTTTGAAAGAAGCTTCCTTGAATTATTTTCTTTAATACGCTACATTTGGAGCACTTTGACAACAGAAGTTACTGGACAATAAGATAAGCATGTCTGTGTGGTCATCTTTCAAAAGAAAAGGAGAGAGTGTAGAAAAGAAAGTGAAAAAAAAAGGGTAAGATAGGTGCCCTGGTCATGTTTCAGAGGGAATCTAGGGAAATATTTGCAACTGCTTGTGTGAGTGTGTGTGCACAAAGTAGTTCACACAAAGAGAGCTTTTAGGAGTTTGACCTTCCTTCCATCTGGCAAAACTGTAGCCACAGCAAAGGTTAGAAAAATACAATATTCATAGAAAGATAACAGCCTGCAAACATTTGACATTATTCAGAAAACTTTCTTGTCTGCAAGCTTCTGAAAAGCACCTACCTCAATTTTCACTTTCTTGTGAGCCACGGCCTTCTTGCCTGTTTCTCTCTGTGTGTCAGAGAAAACTTGGAAATGCACTACTTTCGCCAAATGGGATTTGCTGAGAGCAGCACCTCCACTTGATTGAATCCCAACCCAAATTTTTTTGTTCCAAAGGACACAACTGTGCCACAAATGGAAAGAGGCCGGCAGCCCGAGTGTGTGGCCTTACTGGCCGGCTCCCAGGTGTGAATGTGAAACGGGGTTTGATGAAAAAAGGGAGCAAGCTCATTTTGACATTCCCTTGGATAAATAGAGGTAAAACAAGTCGCCGGCCATGTTTACAGCTGTGTATGACTCACAAAAGATCTTTGTTTGAGAGGATAATGTTTGGGTATAATGCTTACCATGTTTATCATCCTTGTTTAGCATGTTAGCTTGACACCATGCTGTAATAAGCACTAAACACAAAGCAAAGGTTGACTAAAAGTAATTTTGCTGGTATAATCACAAGCTGTAGAAAAATACTGATGTGGCCATTTTTCTTGTTTTCTGCAAACTAAGTGCTTTATCGCTCAGTCTAGAAAATCAAATAAACTGGATCCTAAGACAATAGGACCTTGTCAGTCACAAGGCAGACACAGCCCAAAGCATTCCCTATTATAATTATATTTTCTAATCTCATAGGTTAAGAGAAAATGTTTCTCATACAGTCAGACTTGGTTTTATGACCAGAAACCCCACCCCTGTTGGCCATTAGAAAAGAATGCAGGTTTAATGTACTTCCACAGTGAACCACAAATATCTGTGCAAAATTACATAACAACTACTGGAAGGATGGCTAAGATATTTCCATGTGGGTCTAAGTGGTTTTTAGATAGCCTGGACCGGCATCATTGTCCATTTTAGGTGTGAACAGAGCTAAAAACGTCCTCATGGATTTTCGGATGGAATAAACTTACTTCATCAACCATAATTATAAAACGTGGCTGATACAAAAAAGATTATCTTCTTCTTCCTCATTGAGACCCCACAGACTTGCAGATTTGCTCTACTTGTATACCTGTCCTATTAAATCTAATGAAAATGTGTAGATGGTGATGTCAAACAAGAAAACTTGAGGAAATCAGTACAGCCTGAGCTTTACTCCCCAAAACCCAAGTTTCTAAAGTGAGAAAAAGGAAAAGGATGCCATCTATTAAAGGAAAAGTTAACGTCATTCAGAAGTCACATAAAACATCATTTTGAGAAAGATGTTAAATATAAAGAACCATAAAATCGACCCATTTTCAACATATTGCTCCAGAGGTCAGTCGTAACAAATCTTAAAGCAAAGCAGACAATGCAATCCCACTTCTCTCACTGCCTGACAGTATAATTACCTCACGGTGCTGTCGACGTGTAGGCTCTGCAACCTGAATCACAATGTATTATCAAACAAGCATTACAACATGCACCTTTAATTTTCTGTGATCATACACGCCATCACCTTGATGTGAACAAGGAAAGGGGATAACAGGAAGGAAATGGGAAAATTACTGAACTCAATCCATAAAATAATCATTAATTGCATGTTAGCATTATGATTTCCACTGAGTTTCCCTCACTCTTTATTTGGGGAGGTAACCGAGATATATTGACAGCCACCCATTACATTTGGCAACTAATTTTGGGATGTTTATTAAACATCATAAATGTTTACCTTGCTAGCTCAAACATTAATGTTAGCCACTGAACTATTAACAACTACCCCTGATAGTACTGGTGTTGGTCCCAGCCCTGGATAATTGGAAGGGTTACATCAGGAAGCAGATGGAGCATAAAATCCCTGCCAAATCAAATTTCCAGCAACCTCAGTGGAAATAAGGGAGTAGCAAAAACTACCACTGGCCACTTTAGCCATCTGCTAAGTTATGAATAGGGAAGTGGCTATCGGCTGTGGCTAATAATAAAACGCTAACGTTAATGTGGGAGCTAGGCAGCAAACGCTATCTGTCCTGCTAATCTGTAACGTTATGATAGACAGTGTCGATTTTACATTTTAACACAACAATTTGCTTTTCTTAAAGACTGAAGCTGCATAGACTGCTAATATTGTGACAACAATCGTCCACACATCAAGAGCCTCACTCGATTGGCAGCTGAACGGAAAAAAACAACTCGATCGTTTATCATGAACAACTTGAAACTGAAATATTGAAGAGGCGTACCTTATATATGATATTATTTAAGAAAGTCTCTAATCCACAAGCTAATTCTGATGAAAACATTGCTGTCACCAGTTCAGTTACATTATGTACTTGCACGCTTTTTTGCAGAGGATGAACAGCTGGTACCATTATCTATAAACTCTGATGAATCACATGTAATTTTTACATAAGGGCATGAGGTCAAAACTCACATTTCTTTTGGTAGCGTTTTACAGGTCTGCACTTTGTTCGATTGGATACCTAGCTCCAAAACAGGCTTAACCATCATAATAATCATAATTTTGTACATTTCAGGCTGCTTTTTCATGCACTGCCTGTACAGCCCCTCCACAGGAATGACGTCTAACAGTTTAAAGACAGACTGCCCTCATCCCACAGTGAAGTATAGTCATTTTGTCGGGAACAGTTTTATTTTTTTCTGAGATTAAAATATCCAACCAAAAGGCCACGATACTTTGTGTCATGAAATAAGTTAATGAGCAGAAAAATGAAGATATAACCTGATGGACGCAGTATGCCAAGGCCAAAGTATTCAACAGGGTCAGCGTGTTCAACTATTATCCACAACCAGCAACAAAATTTCATAAAGAGAAAGTGAAATCAAGTTAAGTAAGCTAAGTACTGTGCAGCTCTGAAGGAAAATAAAGAGAATTTTCTACAGCGCCCTCACACTATTTACCTTTCTGCGTAGGTTATTCCCCTTATTTACTACAGGCAGTAAAACAAAGTGCTTTGTCTCTATTCTCCCAGATTTAAATTGGAGAGAGAGCAGCCCCTGCTGCAAAGAGATTTTAATTGCTTTAAGCCAATAAGAAAAAGCAAGGCGGCGAATGAATGGCTTATGTGCTGCTTCCCAGGCAAAACGGCAAAAGCAAACCATCCTGCTCACACAGATTTCCTCACAGCTAAATCCCAGAGACTGTCTCATTGTTTCGATCCTGAGTGAGAACAGCAGATAGGGAGGTCGTAGCAAAGAGAGCGAGAGCCGAGATAAGTTGAATGAGCAGATTTTCATTTTGACATAGCTGCTCCCAAGGTGCCAATTGCTCAGTCTGAATCAATGAAGTCATTCTTAAACGTTGCAGAGCTTTGAGACTCTGGGAACAAAGTCCTCGAATTTAACAGAAATATACAAATAAGCCATCAAAAGCACTGTGACAGCAAATACGGAGACTGATCTGTTGTTTCCGGCACTTTTTATGAGTTTACACCCTCTTGTAGTCTGTTGTCAGACTGTGGTGATTAATCTGCCCATCTGGGGACGACTAGAGACAGAATGGATCATTCTTGGGTCTCAGGGCTTCCTGCCACTTTGTTGCCCTGGTGAGGCCATCTGGGCCAGAGGAGAGCTAATCAGTCATAAGCAAGCCGCAAGCTTTATCCCATGTGGCCACCTGATCACCCACAAGCATCCAGACTTGAATCAGAATGATTTTTGTCAGCATGTGAGAAAAATGCAAGTTTGTTGTTTTGGCAGATACAAGTAGTTATGAACATTGTGCGAGAACTGCTCCTGCTGCAAAAAATAAAAAATAAAAAAAATGAATCGGCAGTCTGCCAAGAGTAAACAAAACGACAAAGACACTATATATGATGTGGCGCCACTATAAAATGCATGATCTAATTTGTCTTACAAGGTCAATAACAGAACTACTACACCACTACAATGTTAAAAAATAGTCTTATGATCATCATCATTATTATTATTATTATTATGATGATATTCCTCCTAATTATTTGGTCGTGACATCTGACATAAATAGTTAAATGTGCTCAGTGTGTATAGTTGTTGCTGTAATTTTCTGGGTCAAGCTATTAGTATGAAAGACCAGGCTTTGTTTAAAAAACTTACTTGATGTGCAATCTGTTAAGCCCTCTTTAAATCTTAACAGTCTGTTTAAAAATGACTCATCATTAACTCCTGGCTCAGAGAAATGATTGTAGAGATTCATTAATGAAGGGCTTAAAGACAGAGAGGTGTAAGTATGAACACTGCCTTAGAAGCAGGAAGAAGGATTTTGCTTATTTCTAAGAATAGGAGGTCTGTTCAAAGATATTACAGACCAATTGTCATTTAACCTCGAGATATCTTTGCTGCGGGTACTTTTGGCACTGCTCCTGTCATGTAAATTCTCCTCAGACCTCCTCTTTGGAAAGACAACTGAAACAATATACTGCCCTAGTGCTTTTTATCTACCGCTTAGATGAGGCTGCAGCTCTGTCATAAGCCCTTACTTTCTATTGTTTTTGTTCCAGCTGCATTCTTTACATTCCCGAGGTTGTGCCTCCTGTTGACTCCAGAGAGGATGGAGGAGGGGATAAGACACTCCTGCCAGTTCATTCTGTTAAACTCGCCTCAAGGCGCATTGTAAGGTGTCACTTAGCAAGTTTTGAAACTCTTTGTACGGTGGCATCTGGTGGTTTCTGTTATTACAATGATGATTTATAAATGCATGTGGCCACTTGAGCACATTTACAAAAAGCTAAACTTGGCAGGATACTCTTGCTTTAAATTCTATGATCTTATGATGTTTTGAGAGGGCAAATATTAAAATAAAATGTCAGTGGCATATCAGTCAATATTCAGCAAAAGAAGCAGGCACAGGAGTCACTACATCACTTAAGTGTGGGACTGGTGTAGCGCACCACAGATGACTACTAATCAGTAAGACACCAAGAGCCTAGAGGCAAAAGGGTTGTATTGATGCCAGCATCCATTAGGTGAACTGCAATTAGCACCCTGCTGCTCGAGTTTGCGCACTGAGTGAACTCGGCCAGAACAATGGCGAGGCATAAAACAGACTGCCATATCATACTGCAGTACTGCATGCACTGTGTCTGTGGCACCATAACTTAGAGACCAGGGTAAATACAACAAGCGTGTGCGTATGACAAAAGGATGACTTAAGAGTTACAAAGGTGCCAACATCAGAAACCTGCTGCACAGCTTACTGTACAAATCTTTTGCTCGACATATAAGTTTGTGGTGGATAATTTGCTGTTGGCTGAAATTAAAACATTCTGAAACAATAAATAAGCTGCATTAGCAAGTAAGCAAGTAAACTGGCACGTCAGCAAATCAGCCTTTCCACTCCATTATAATGTTGCAAGAATAACATCCCAGCAAAAAAGCTGAAACAGTGATGTTCGGTCAAAATCGGTCTCTGTATTTGTTCAACAGTGAACTAAAATACAACTCACGCACTGTCCCGCTTACCGCTAATACTTTTATTACATTTACATTTATTAGGTCACAATGTTTCAGTCTGATTCATTATTTTTCCCCACGTAAACAGACAATATCCTTATGTTCACATTAGGGATGCACCGATACCACTTTTTAGGAAAACGAGTTTGAGTACGAGTACGAGTACTTGCATTTCAGTACTCGCCGATACCGATACCGAGTACTCGTTGTCGTGTTGGGATTTTAGGTGCTTGATTAAATTACTTGTGTTAAATGCGCTACCTTTTGAGCCTCCTCTGGACAATTTCGCTGAGCACAATTTGCAGTCCGCCTTTGTTTTGTCGTCTTCGTTCACTTTGAAATAGTTCCACACGGCTGACATGTCTCGCCTCGCCTTCTCCCCGCTCTGAGCTGCAGCCGGGGCCTGGGGGCGGACACTCGGCGCCTGTGATTAACCCCTTACATGCCACTCAAACATAGACAGGTCTCAGACCGTGGTATCGGCCCCCGGTATCGGGGGAATTTTAACGAGTACGAGTACTTCAGAAAATGTGGTATCGAGCCCGATACCAGATACCGGTATCGGTGCATCCCTATATATTATTAT
>VOQK01027210.1:0-10484 GCA_015052645.1 Benitochromis conjunctus
TTGGAAATGAGATCACACATAAGTATGAATCGAGATCGCAATTTTCTAACGATTAATCGTGCAGCCCTATCCTTCAGCCAATCATATACTGTTCACTGAAGCCTCATTAGAAATAGTGGAAGGGTGGCTAACAAGAAGCCAATCTTAAGGAAGGGAAACAGGAAGAAAAGGCTGTGGTGTGCCAGATTAGACAAGAACTGGACTGAAAATCAGTGGCAACAGATCTGATGATCCAACACCTTCTGCAAACCATCTAACTAGTAGACAGCTTCATTTTTCAGCATGACAATAATCCCAAACACTGCCAATGCAGTAAAAGAATGCCTGGATAAAAATAAAATAAAATCACACAATGGCATACTATCAGTCATGGATTGGCCTCCCCAGAGCCCGGATCACAGCATTATTGAAACAGTGTGGGATCATCTTGACAGAGAACAGATCAAAAAACAGCCAGCATCCAAAAAAAGAGCTTTGGATGTCCTTCAAGAAGCCTGACGAACTATTCCTGAAGACTGCTTCAAGAAATCTTGCCTGAAAGATAGACAGGTTATGTTGAAGAATAAAGGTGATCATACCAAATTATCGACTTTCAAGCTTGTTACAACTGCCCAAATGTTGTTGTCTTATAAACTGCATTACACAGCATGCTTGCATTAACCACTGCACCCATTTCCCATTTTCTTAGCAAAACATAAAGAAATGCAGGCTGTTGTGTTGTACTCAAATAATAAAATGCATCAGTCAAGTCGATTAGTGATCATCTATTGGGGAAGAACTTTTGTGTTAAATACCCTCTATTATTTTGCCAGATTATGCCAGTGAGGATTTGTTTGTGCTTCTCAGTGTTTGTAATTAATTCAATTAACATTTCTGTTGTCCTACTGTGTGCAGAAGCTGGTGAAGCTCAGCCTTCCCCTGTAGATCCCGGAGACCTGGTGTATTAGGGCTGCTGACATTGACCACCAGGTAGTCAGCCAGCGGGCCCAGCACTTTCAGGCCCTCCAGGTAATCTGCCCCCGCGTCCCGTGACAGCTTGTTCTTCCCCAGGTTGATGCCGAGGGGAAGGCCAGCTATAAACAAATATGCACACACACACAAAAAGGAAAGTTCAGAAAAACACAGACACAGGTTGCATCATCAGGCACATGACTCAACTGGGGCACACGCTGCTGACGTGCAAAATGAGCTTTAAGTAAGTATGCAGGCATGATTAAAATACAAGATGAGGACAGGTCAAGACCATTAAAAATATATTTAACCTTATACTTAATTTAGTGCTGACATCTCACATCACAAGCCACCAAAAAACAAAACTATGTAAGATCTAAATGAAACTGAACCATGTACTCTCTGGTGCCTCGGTTGCCACATTTACAGTACTTCAGAGAATACAAAGAGGATCTGCTAACCTTGACTTCGCCCTTGCTGTGTTTCTTCTCTGGCCTTCAGCCTCGTGTGTACTTCTGCCAAACCACAGCTGTTGAATCCGTATCTACACAAAATAAGAGGGGGGAAAAACCTGTTAAAACACTGGCTTAAACTCTATGCACCTACCAACAGACAAACTGAAGCTCAAAATCATATCTGTCCAGGCACACACACCCTGTTTAGTAAAAACTTTGAAAGAATGTAATTAACTGACCAAATGTCAAATATGGTAATTTTGTGCAAGACACTATGATGTGGCAGTCAAGCTGACCTTTGACCTTTCTGGATCATATTAAATATCTTTGTGAAATCATGAAAGCCACTGTGAACCAGTCCAACACAGAGTTTTACTGTGAATTCACCAAAGTACTGCAAAACACATCACATACAGATCCAATATGTGATCAAACTTACACGTAAGCTGTAAGTTGTCTGAAAAATAAATACTCAAGTACAGTCGAGATACCTAAAATTCTACTTAAGTATTTGCACTTTGTTACGACCCACGTCTGATGAACAGTCAGTGTGATGTGCATTTACATAAGAGTTTGAATGGTTATTTACAAGCCTGTGATATTATTTAAATTGGCGCTGACAGTCCTATACTTGTTGTTGTATCGTCCTGAATGACAGGGGTCACTGCACAGACAAAACCTCAGCATCAGCACTGATATAAGTCAAAAAAGCAGAGAAAAGATTTTCTCTTTCCTAGCTGCTGCAGCATTGCCCTCTGTATAATTTGGGAAACTCGCTGACACGGCAATAAAAACCAATATGAGCAGACGCTTGTGTCTTTGACGTGGCTGTGGCGAGGTAAACGACTGGCCAAAAACGGCATCAAAGAAACAACAGCTGTTGTCGTCATCGTTGTCGTAAACGTCGGCGCACGCCAAAAGTGACGTCACACGCCAGCACTGATGCTGTGGTTTTGTCCGATTGACGACACCTATCATTCAGGAGAACACTGCAGCGAGCACCCACATCCTCAGTGGCAGTGTTGTCTGTGTTTAAACAGTTGTGAATGATCTCTCATGAATGACATTTTGTCATTTTGAACAACAAAGAACATTTCTGTCACAAGATAAAAGCTGCGATCAGCTTTTGGCAAAGAGATTTAATATATTCTTTATTTATCTGGGAGAAAAGTCTCACTGAGATTTAAAATCTCTTTTTCAAGAGCAATCCAGCCAAGAGGGCATCGGAAATGGCAACAAATATAACTTAACAGTTCTACAAAGATATTCATCCATCCATTTTCTTCCACCTATCCAAATCAGGATTGTTGGGGGACTGGAGCCAATCCAACGTCCCATAGAGCAAGAGGTGGGGTGCACCCTGGACAGATTGGCAGTCTGTCGCAGGGCTAACACAAAGAGACAGACCATCATTTGCACTTATGGGTGATTTAGAATAACCATCGCGCCACCATGCTGCCCATAATGATATTTTAACAGGCAAAAAAGAGTGAACTGATTACAGAGTACATACAGCAATGCAGAGTCATAAGAATATTTGAAAATTGTAAATCCCCTTCATAAATCCTATCGATTACAGACTATTTACTACTAAAGATAAGGTTATTATCAACAATCACTTTTTGGCAATAAATGGGCTTGTTACTTTCAGCTAGGTATATCAACCTAAAGACATACAACAACCTTTTTCAACCACCAACTGTGGTGCAGCACTTCCAACCTCACCTGTTGATTACTGCATTATCTGCAGTAAGGCGAAACACGCGTGGCTTCGGGTTCCCCTCCTGAGGTTTGGGAGTAATGGTCCCCACCTCAACAAAGCCAAAGCCCAGTTTGTACAAGCCATCGACGGCTTCTCCGTGCTTGTCGAAGCCGGCCGCAATCCCAATTGGGTTTTTGAACCTTAACCCAAGGACGTTGACCTCCTGCAGATAAACAGAACAAAGTCTTAAAGGAGTCCAGGAGTCCATGCAACCCACTGAGGAGACAGCACTGTGACATGTTTACCAATGATCCAGGGTCCTGGTAGCGGTTCAGTGGTACCAGACCCAAACCTATCATCTTCACTGCCAGCACGTGGGCTGTCTCAGGCCCCACAATCCTCTGCAGCAGGGGCATCAGCTGGTTGGCATAGAAACGCTCATCTCCAGTCACAGTGAGGTAGGAAGCAAACAGGAGGCTACCTGAGCTGACGACCTTCACGGCTTCTTTTAACTTTTTCTGTAGAACAGAGGGTGACAAACATCATGTGACCAGAGTTCAATACGACTACTCACTCTGTTTACAATGACACAATCTGGGGTTGAATAAAAAGGCTAATATAAAATAAAAGTATGTGTGGTATCGAACACACACTTCATTCATGTGTGTTTTAAAAATGCATTAAAAATGGACAAAAAAATAAAGTATCATTAGTAAAAACTAACTAGAGTTTTGCCTTTTAGGGCTACGAGGCCAGGTTTAGTTCTTGTCAGTAGTAAATGGAAGAATAGCATTAAAAACTTTATTTAGAGACTTTGTTTAGCTTTCTTATAATAAATGCAAATGAACCCAATAATAACTCATTTATTGCCTGCCTGTGTTTACGCGGTAAAACGAGAAGAGACGACCTGAAGTGTTGTACAGTAACATTACTTTCCAGGCAGAGAAAACGAGCTAGCAAACAGGAACACAAGTATCGCTGCCACGCTTTGAAACACTTTAAAACACTGCCAGACAAACGCTGTCGTCCAAGCCTCTGATGTTACCTTTAATCCCGCCATGGACGCCGTTTTGCTTTCGCATTAAAGGGAATTGAATGTATTTCCTAACATGTTACACAAACCCACGCGGCGTTAGCTTCCGACACATCATATCGCGATATTTCAATCGTGGGACGCTAGTAGCGGAGCGGTGACGTTATCAGATACCACGAGTGATTAGGGTATACATTACATGCATATGTGTGTTTTAGAGTTAAAACAGTGTCGTTATTTTTTATTTTTTTTATTTAATTGCTACTTTTTTAAATGCAATCTACTGTCAGTTGGTTTCCAGTGTGGGTTTTATTATTTCAGTTTAGTTTTTATTGTTGTGAAAAAAGTTTATTAGTTTTGGTCGGTGTTGCTGTTAGTTTAATCGTTTTCATTTGTATTTTTCATTATTGTATGGAGAGCATATGTTAGAGACAAGATTTAGGAAAAGCAGTACAATAAAAACACATAACCTATTGAAAGTAGTTCACGTCTGTTGTACACAAACTCTTAATGAACATGTTCATCAAAGCCTCATCAGGCATATTGTTATAAAATTTCCTCATTTAAATTTAATTAAATTTAATTTTAGTTTTCCAAGTTCACAAAATGTTATTTTATTTTTCTGTAGAAAGTCTAATATTCATTTTTATTTAATTAACTAAAATGTTTTTTCACATTTAGTTTTAGTTTTTTGTTTAGTATTAGTTAACTATAATGCCTTGTTATGTATGTAATTTTCTGGGCATTCACACACAATGGGAATGCCCACAGGACCCTAAGAGCCTTCATGAAGGTCTACACATGTTTAGACAGGGAATTTAAGAAGAAAGACCTGATTAAGTATTAACCTCTTAACACCTAGTGTATCATATTTGATACATACAGTTTTTGTGAGACTTCTACACCATCAGTGTGATTTTTTTTCCACTGAAAAAAAAAACTAAATAAATTGCACAAAGTCCTCAGAAACTTCTAGTCCCTGAGGTAAACTGTGCGGGAGGCTAAAATCAAGGACTAAAAGACCCTCAGATAGCTTCTACCCACAGGCCATCAGACTCCTGAAAAAGTCAGCACAACCCCTCTCCTACTCCATCGCTACTGTTCACTGTTACTGTAATATTATTTTCTGCTGTTGCACTAACTGGGACAGATATATTTCCAAACTTCCTCAAGGCATTTCTTTAAACTCATTTAATGTTTTGCATATTTATTACTTGTGCTTTCCTTTGTAAATTTTTTTATTGTTATTTTATTACAATGTCTATAATTGCTTTGTGCTAAGGGAGACTGACAAAATAAGAATTTCACTGTACATTATAAACAATTGTGTTTATCTCCACTGTGCATATGACGATGAAACTTCATAACTTCTAATAACAACAAGGTAATACTGAACAATAGTAGACTATAGGGATCATAATAATGGACAATGAAGGCAAACAGAAGACAAACAAAGACAAGAAAATCCATCTAAAAGAATGCAAATGACTAATAAGAAGATGCTTCTCACAAAGAGTCAACAAGAAGGCAGAGAGTTGACACAAGAATCATATTTAGGGGAAAATGTCTTTATAATGAAATAAAGTGTTTTTACTGTTAACTGCGAGTCAAACACTGGATTCGTCCTTGCTCCTGGAAGGTCAGCTCGAGTGGCCTTTAATGACGCCAAGTGATTCCTTCAGTTTGCATCTCGTTTGAGTGTCTCAGCTAATTTTCCTAATGTATTAAGAATATATGCAGGGTTTCTTTGGAGAAAGCTCTCTGATTTTCATGAGATGGATTGAAGTGACCTTGCTCAGTTTCTGTTCCAGCCACAGTTGGAGCAGCACTAAGCGCTCATGCTCTACACAGAACAATAACAATGGATACAGTACTCCGGACCGCTGTCTTTTTGTGGATTTCAGCTGGATTTCTGTTTGTAGCTGGAAGAACCGAGAACTGCCCAAAAAACAACGGCACGGCAAATTGTGAATTTGTTTTCAAAGATGTGTGTTTCGAGTTTGTTGTAGAACCAGAAACCTATTCCCAGGCCAGGAGCAGCTGTGAAAAGCAAGGAGGAGAGCTCCTGAAGGAGATGAACAGCCCGATCAAAATCTTCTTGAACAACATAACTCAAGAGTGGAACACCAACTTCAATCACACATGGTGGCTTGAAAAGACGGTTGAAGGGGTTAACTGGAAATCCACCAAGAGTGAGTGAAATACACAAACACAACATGCATTTTGTTGCCGGAATTTTATTTTCTGTTGCACAGGTTATTGTGTTTATGTGGCCTGTGAGTTTTCAAGTGAAGACATGTCTGATAGAGAATGGCAAACTTTGGAGAAAAAAACTAAAAAAGTACTCATTGGCTGTTTGATTTGATTAATCACCAGTATTTTGGGGGGTTTTTTGCTAATGGTTTAATCATAATAGTTTTGTTGGCAAGCAATAAGATACTGAAAGTCGATCGCCAGTTTAGCTCAGTGTGTGAGCAAGTAAGTCCTTCTCTCTCTCTCACTCAACTTTCCTGTCTGTTTTCACTGCTCCACTATCTAATAAAGGCAAAAATGCCATAAAAATAATCTTAAAATGAATGTCTTGCTTGCTTTAAACAACCCTCAAATCCCTTCATTAACTGTAGCAGTGCCATCATGCGTCTCTCACTGATAAACATTTTCAAATCAGCCCAGACCTGAAAGCAAGTTCAAGTCACTATATCGTTAAGAAGAAAAGATTATACATTACAATAAATGAACATGAACGTAACCAAGGTTGATGACGTATGTGTGCTGAGTAAAGGCTGGGTTTGATTTGAATTTTCAGCATGTCACTACCAGCAGCTATTGAATTTAAATATTTTTGAATATGTTTCCTTGGGGTGTGGAAATGTTTTGTTTTGTTTTGCTTTTTAAAGAAAAATAATGTCATAAAATAAGACAAACTTGCAGATGACAATAAATAAATGACCCAATATGATTTCCAACACTATTTGCTTGCTGTGAGGGATTACTTCTTTCTTTTTTCTTTTTTTGACTGGATCTTTTTATTTCAGGCCTACTTGAGAGGGTGAGACGGGTCAGGCTTGGTAGAGCCTGAATGAAGCTCGATGAGCTAACCTCGGGTCTTCTTTTTGTTTCTCAGAGGGTTCGAGGACAGCCTGGTTGCATATTGTCTAGCTGTGGGAGAGAGTTTATAAGAGCGCATATTCTCTTGTCTAGAAGCGAGAGTAGATGTAGGAACAAGGAATAAAGGCATAAGGAAATCTCTGTGAAAAGAAGCACTTCAAAACCAAATAAACACCTGTGCTCATCACTCTTCTCCTTGATTATATGTTTTATACTTTACACTCGTGTCTCCTGAATAAGGAAATTTGTTTCCACACCTGTAAAAAAGAACACTTTTTGGGATTCAAATTTCAGGTTATTATCTCAAAATGTATACGTACTACCTCAAACTTTGAGAAAACAGCTTGAAATTTCAAGTTATTAGGTCAAAATGTTTAGATAATAGTAGAAAATTTTGACTTATGTTGGCAGAAATAAGTTTCCGTACCTGAAGGATTATTTCTACGATGAGGAAATGTTTGCCTCACAAGATTCCCCCAAAAACTACCAGGATCGAAAAGGAAAATCTGCTCCATCCACCTGTGTTATGATCATTCAAATGTGTGTTATTAATCACGCAAAGCAAGAAATGAGAAGACATCACACATGGCTTCATGTGGCTTCTGGGATCATCTGTTTGCATTTTACCTATAGATTATTGAGTTGTAAATAACATCCATGTATTGACAGTTGCAGCCCTATTGGTTGTTGTCTCATTGATAAATACTTTCTCCAAAAAACTAACCTTTCCTAATGCAATTTCTTTTCAACAGACAACGCCTCATGCACATACATGAAGCTGAATCCTCTCCAACTCGTAACGGCTGACTGTGAAACCAAAAGAGGCTTCCTCTGCACCCACAGTAAGTGAAGCTTTCTGATCTGAGCTTTAACCTCATCAGATTTGTTTTCATTCTTCATTTCTGCTATTTCATTCATAACATAACTTCTTGTTTTAAAGGTTTACACTCTTCATCAAACACAAAGGTAAGACAAATACATTTCACAGGCAGTAATAAGCCACACAAGCCTCCAAGACTCAGCTTTCATATTGTCCGCCTTGTTTATGTTTCCTTTGTAGTGTACCGAAATTTCCAGCCATGCAACAAAACCTCGTAAGTGAGAATGAAACTTTATTTGTGTCTTCTTAATCAACACCCTAAAATGGCATAAATCTAGTGTTGTGTAGCTTTGTATCAGTCTCTGTCTTTTTCTTTTCTTTTTTTACTGGACCTTGTTATACCTCACACACACTTTGATTCCAGGGCACAAAAGGAATTCACCTTTTCCAAATCCTCAAGATTTATTTCCAGTCATTAACAATGTAACTCAAACCCTTCAGAATGCTTTGCAAAGCTTAAACATTTTCATATTTCTCCAGGTGAGACAAATCATTTTACATATCAACATATGTTTTTTCATAAATTATGAGGAGCTTTGAATTGCGAATATTTTTTTTTATAACAATACCCCAGAGTTAAAATCTGTCCCTTCTATCTGAGACAGAATGCAGACAGTGTACTACGAATGATGGAAGTGACACCAGGGGAACCGACAACTAGCAACAGGGTGGGTACCTTTATTTAGAAAAGTCAGTGGGAACACTTTCATAATTACTGTATTAGTCTCATGTTTTCATATTCACGCTGTGCTAAATTCTCCTTCCTTTTTCTTCCAAAAGCAAGCATTTCTGGACCAATTGTTGACAAGTGTTGGGTTACTGAATATCTCATTTGCTTTAAACAACACCGAGACACTCAATCACATCATTAACTGCAGCAGTGCCATCCTGAGTCTGTCACTGAAAAACTGCGATCTTATAAAGAACCCAAACCCTACAGTAAGTTCAAGTAACTAAATCACCAGCAACATAAATGTCTCTGTTATTGTTTCAGCTCTCACACTGGAATGATGTTTTTTCTTCTCCAGGATTTGTTTGAAAATGTCTTTCAGGTTTTCTTGAAAGTTTCTGACCTGCTATCAGGACAGGACCAATTTGTCATGCAATACCCAATGGGCACCGTTTATCAGAAAAGGTTGGTATTCTGTTTTTAAAATGTCACTTGCTCTGCTTTAAAAACTTTTACATATTATTCAGTTCAGTTTAGTACTTAATCCCTCCCCCCTCCGCCTCATCAGACAAACTTCTGCTGAAGTTGGCAGTTCAGTGCTGGGTTCAGAACAACAAGGCAATTTTGTTAAGCTCCCTTCAAATTCAGTGCTTGGACCACTGCTTAATATGTACAGCACCGTCGTCTCTCAGGTCTGAGTATTTGCGTATGTGTGTTATCATCATTAGTGTTTTTATTTTTGCTGACAGCCTGTTTAACTGAGCATTTGTCTCTTAGATGACTACGTTCAATCAAAATCCCCATCCATCTGTTGAGAACATAACAGGAAGTGTTTGCAGCCTTTCACTTAGTGATGGAAAGCAGGACATTAAGGTGGCAAACCTGACAGAGATGGTGGAGGTACAGCCAACTTACTGTTTACTGTATGAGAACAGCTCAGTCGACATTATTCATTATACACTGGACATTTTGACATTGCAGTGTCTCGCAGTTGTAGTAGGAAAGGACAGATCAACAAAAATAAATACACAATTAGACAAAACATAGTAAAAAATGCAGAGGTGCTTACACAGAAAATGAAGCCACAAAACAAAAAAAACAACATAAAAACAGTTCAAAATGATTATATACAAAGTCCAGAAATTCATAATGTTTAGTCATTTAACTTACATACTGTTTTTCAAGCCTTCATCCTCAGCACAACTACACAATTACTTACATGATATCAATTATATATGTATGTATCAATAACATGACATCAATAATTAACTGTTTACACATCATGATTAGTGTCAATTATCTTTACTAAGATAACACGATTTAGGGCCAAAACCCAGATTTTAAGACAGGAGATGACGTTTACATTCTTAGTGTAGCTACAGGTAGAAAAATGAAGGCGTAAGTACAGTGAATAGTTTAACTCTCTAATATGTAACTAGTAAATTACTGATTAAATATGAATCAAGATGGGCCGGTTAACACTGGGAAGCTCGCTTTATAGCAAAAAAATCTGAATATTTAATTTTAAAGGCTGTTTTTCAGCACACCAACTGGAATAAGATGCTTTTCTTCATGCGACTCATTCTTCCCCTCCTTTCACCAGATCTATTTGGCTCGTCCAAATGCTGCAGATCTGGTCAACACTTCTGTCGTGTTGGAGAGATACACAAAATCAGTGACTACAC